>JALHCC010001099.1:0-10329 GCA_024340765.1 Tolypocladium cylindrosporum | reverse complement strand
CGGCCGAGGCGGCGCTGCGCGACTGCGTGCGGACGCTGCGCCTGCCCGCCACGGTCGTGCGCAAGGACCGCGCCGTGGGCATCGTGCCGGCCGACCCGGCGGTGCGCATCGCGCGCGAGAGCCTCGAGGAGACGGTGCTGGTGGTGCAGCGCATCCTCGAGCGGGCGAGCCGGGGCGACGGCGGCAGCGTGCCCTTCTGCGCCTTCAACGGCGGGCGCGATGTCTTCGTCGACATCGGCGACAAGAGCTGGGGCGTCACCGTGTGCCAGCAGTGGTTCGGCCAGCCGGGCGCGGCCATCCGCGCCGCGCGCACCCTGCACGTCGGCGACCAGTTCCTCAGCGCCGGGTCCAACGACTTCAAGGCGCGCAGCGTCGGCACCACGGCCTGGGTCGCGAGCCCGGCCGAGACGGTCGAGCTGCTGGACGAGCTGGCGGGGCTGGCCTCGAGGCCATGCTCGGGGTAACTCGTCGGGGCTAGTGGCACCGTGTATCGACACCACGACTCCGCAAGGGAGGCTATGGCGATACGAGTACGTCCGTCATGACTTCATGGCGAACACTCGGCACCACTTGAACCACCGGCGAGGAGGATCCGAAGGGCGGGCAGTCCCGCAACGATACCTCTGCATAAGAGCAAGCTTGCGCGGGCCACTTGACGAGTGCCCTCTGCATCGGGGGGCAACAGTCTTGTCTGGAAAGGGAATCGGCAAGGGCAACGACGGAAAGCCACGAGGACGCCCACAGCCGCGACGTCGAGCAGTAGCCGTCCGCTTCCGCAAGCCATCTTCCCGGCTGCCAGAATGGAGTCACGTTTGCTCATGGTTGAAATGAATACCCATTAAATAAACATGTACTACCTCGCAATCCATCGCACCGAGTGCTCGTGAACAAAGAACAAAGCAGGCCATGCTTGACAGGAAAAGAAACAAGCAGACCGTGCTTGACAGGAAAAGAACAAAGCACGCCATGCTTGACATGAAAAGAAACAAGAACTGGGGAAAGGGGCAGAACTCGCTGGCTGCAAGGCGAGGTTGAGTACATCGGTTGCTTCGCCCCTGCAAGTACCAGGCCGTCAGGAAGAGCATGCAGACATCGACCCCGCTGCAACCCCATAGACGGCGTACCACGATGGTGATCCGAGTCAACATCCCCATGCCCATGCCATTCCTCGCCGTCGCTGTCGCTGAGGTCTCCTTGTTCCTCCCCTGCACTTGCCTCAGCGGCGGCCTGCTCAGCAGCGACAGCCTGCTCAGCAGCCACGGCACGCCTCGCAGCCGCTCTGGCATTCGCAGCCTGGATGAACTGGTCTCGGTGCCGTTTGGCCAACTCCCTGACGTTTCTGAATGCAGTAGCTCCTGCAATGAACGTCTCGCGGTCTTCCGTCAGGATAAACCCACGAATATTGCTCATGTGGTACTGTGGCAGACCCTCGGCAGTGGTCGGCGCGGTGACGTGGTGAGCGTATATCCTTAGAATGCCATTGTAGTAGGTTATGGTATAGGTGTAGGCATTCCCGTCATATATCGGCTTCGCCACCCCGTAGTTTTGCAGAGCGTGCATGGTGCGGGCTCCGCACCCCCCTGTCTGGCATGCTTGCCTTTTTGCCACAGTTTCATGTCCCAACGGCCCTTTAACCTCTAGAAAAAGGTTTGCTGTCAATGGGACCCACGAGTGATTCGTCGGAATGAGAATTGGCTTGAGGGTTGGGTCGCTCCTGATATCCTGACTGATATCTAGTGAGTGGGCACCATCAAAGAAGTCTGGCTTTGGCCTTGTCGCGTCTTGGTTGGTGATAGGAGTGAGCTTGCTAAAGAGAATATGCCGCTCGTTGAGAATGTCGGAATCTCCGCAGAGAGTAGTGATAATGTTAGCGTCAACGGAGTTCTCAGAAGTCGCTTTCTCGCACTTCCTCCGGAAGTCTTTGAAATCGCTATCAGAGACTAGGGTTTCGTCTAAAGAGGCCCTCCTGCGTGCTAGTTCTGACCGGATCTCTTGAGTATTTGCCGGACTTGACTGTTCGTCGTTCATGTATACGCCATAGTCGAAGAGGTGTTGTTCAAAATTATGGTCGTAAGCTGATGTCTTTTTGCTTCGAGCGACAGAGCTTCCCATTTTCGTCGACTGCTTCCGTCGGCTTACGCGACCCACGATGTCTGTGTTTCGATCCGGCTCAGGACACTAGCAATAGTTAGACGGAGATAGTATAGGAATAAGGCAGAGTCTTACTCCTCGTAGATGACGAAGATCTGGACCTCCGCGTCTTGAAAACCTAGCAAGATCTTTGGAGACCAGACCAGCTAGGGCTTTGGGATAGTGTTGTGTATTGTTGTTTCGTCGATCGAGTTCTCGCAAGGCACGAGGCGTGAGCCAAACTCTCGATAAGTTATCCCAGAATGATGGTGGGAAGTTAGAGAGACGGCGGGGTCTGTTTGTCGACTTGAGCCTCTTGGCTGGAGGACTGTCGAGATGGTTTGACAAGCGATGTCTCTCGCGATTCCGCAAACCGGCCATGGCTGACTGTGGCAAACACTCGCGACCGAGAAATGGCGTTTGAAAATGTTGGGGCCGTAGTCACCGGCCGTCTGGCCGCCTGGAGAAGCAAGTATCGGACGAAACGGTCTTGCGAGAACGGAGGGTTGTTTGTGGGAAGGGCTTTGTTTGTGAGATGGGAACGGCTCCGTGCGAGGACGGCTCCGTGCGTCGACGATTGCACTGGGCCAGGTGAATCGCTCATCAGCCAACTATTATTATTAGCCACTCGATCGGAGCCACAATGACACCGATCGATGGCCCAAGCTGCCCGCATTGCAGCTTGACGACGCCGAAACAGCGGTGGTGATGCGTCCCCTTCCGTGACTCGTGGCACACGGCGCTTCACGGGTAGGTGCGTTTGAGCTGCTCGCTGCTGTGGTGCTTTCAAGTCGAGATTGCGCCGTGACTGACGACGTGGTACACGCAGACCCCTGCTCCGAGGCCGAGCTTTCACCCAACGGCGATGGGTACCCAGCGAGCGAGCCAGCGAGGGCCGCGGATTCACAGGCAGAAAGGGCGCTGGACTGCAATCCCATCCCATCACGCCAGGTTTCAGTGCTTCTGGGCAGCCGACCTGGCGCATCGACGGCACCGCGCCTCTCTGCTCGCTTGCAAGGCCAGCGACTCTGCGATCTGCGCGGGGGACGTTGGGGTCGGGTAAACCGCCCAATGGAGCGCCCAGCCGCCGGGAGGCTACCGATTGGGGCTTGGAGGCTCGACCGGTCTGGGGCGGTGCGCTGCGCGAAGAGGGCGACGTACCCCTGGCTGTGTGTAAGGGGCGGCGCCGCCGGAGCTTCTGGATCT
This sequence comes from Tolypocladium cylindrosporum, assembly GCA_024340765.1. NCBI lineage: Eukaryota > Fungi > Ascomycota > Sordariomycetes > Hypocreales > Ophiocordycipitaceae > Tolypocladium > Tolypocladium cylindrosporum. The sequence goes on along the minus strand of JALHCC010001099.1, from coordinate 6,993 downwards.
CGATGATGCGGAGGTCGACAGCCCGCCCGTCCCGTCCCGTCCGGCATTCATCCACTGGCGCCGCATGGTCTAGGCCTCATTTGGTAGAGGTGGCGACGCGGGTAAAAATGGCGACTGCGGGTAAAAATGGCGACGCTGGTAAAGATGGGCGACGCCGGTAAAGATGGGCGACAAGTCAGCCATGATGGGCTGCACAGAGCACAGAGCACCGACCCCCCAGCATCCCGTTGGACCATCGGTTAAAGTCATGCCGAATGTTACATGTACTCATTGCTATCCTGATCTGCTGGCTCTACGAGTACTGCGCTGGCCTTGCTGGCCCTTGCTGACCTTGCCGGCATTGCTACTCGTATCCTTGTCCTTGAGCACCATGAGCACCATGGCTGCGCGGGCGACCATGAGTCCATGGACGGCGCAGGTGCCGCAGGATGCATCGGCCGTCGTCGCCCACACTTGTACGTACGAGTACTCCATTATTCTCTACCCGTCCAAGCATGGCGCCGGCTGCTCCCACTCGTGCCACAGAGATCGACACGCCAGAGATCAACGGGCCAGAGGCTAGAACCCTCGGGCTTGCGCTTGATAGCCAGGGATCCCCCGTCACTACCGACGACCAGACCAGTCGTCAAAATGCCATGGTTATGGGGTTGATGTCCTCTTCACTCGACAATCAACTACTGTTTGCTCCTACTCTGGCTCCCCCTTGCCCCTGCGACTGATCTATCAATCGGATTCCCCTCAGTTACCCACCGTTGTCCAATGCTAATGGCGGGTTTCTCGAATAGAGCGCCTCGCGAGTGAATGGCCATTAGCAAGCCCCGGCCAATTCGGCAACGCATGTTTCAAGCCACAACTGTCACGGATTCCCCCATCGACGAATTGAAAATGCATGGCAGTCGCGTTCCAACGCCGTACGGGTGCTGCCTCGTAGGGAGTCTCGAGACCCGGGATTGGCTAAGCCAAGACTCAATCGATGCTTGGGTTGACTCGATGGCGGATCGCTTCAACGCTGTTCTAGAAACCGAGGGTAAAATGACTGGATTTAATAGTGTAAACAACTTCAAATTGAATGCCTTTGCTGCCTTACAACGCCTTGTCGTGAACTTGTGCCGGTGTGTGCAGGGCGTTGTGCGGTGTCGCTTTTCGTGTCACCCCCAAGGCCAGACTCCAAAGTCCAAGACTCCAAAGTCCAACAGCAACAAGACTCAAAAGTCCAAGCAAGACTCCAAAGGAGCTCCAACCAGCAACGCGCGCCGTGTTGTAGCGTGTGTAAGGCGATCCCGTACGGTCCGCGACCAGACTGCGGCGATGATTGGGCGGCCGAAGCGAGCGGGTGACGAGCAGACGCGACGAGCAGCAGCCGCCCGTAGGTGCCGCGAGGGGAGGGGAGGGTGATCTGCAAGCCCTCTCTCGGCTAGGAATTGCCGGAGCCAAAGGGCTCGGGGCTGCGGGTAGCTGGGCGCGTGATTGACCTCGACGGGGTGGCGGAAGGGCGATGGCCGGGCGGTGTCGTCGCCTGTGGCCGGTGATGTTTGCGCGCAAAGGTTTGCGTGGCATCGGGGTGGCGTCAGACGGGTTGGTCCGGCGCGGCCGGCAGTCACCGCATCTGCTCATGCTGTGTACTGCTTTTGCTGATGTGCCGAGAACCCAATGAGCGCCGTCGGTACGGAGCACGGACAAGCCCTTTCTCGACGCGGCGTGCAGGGCGGCCACGTCCGAGGACTGATCGTCGGGTTGAAGCAGGAACTTTGGCCCATATGGTCGGGGATCCGTCGATAAGCAATCCCGATGGCGGTCAAGGTGCCGAGAGGGATACGCTATTTGCAGGCGCTATGACTTCTCGAGTCGACCCGGCGTGTCGGTACTCGGTAGGAGTCGTTCGTACGGATAGGACCGGCTACTACCAAGGACGTAGTGCTAGGACGAGGAAGACTAGCTACGCAGTGCCTGCATGACGGGAGGACAAGCTACACTGGCAACGCCGAGTTGCCCGGTGAGCAGCGGCACACTGCCTTAGAAACGCAGCTCGTTCGAGCTGGCCGTCGTAACGGCAGTATGGACACGTAGACCCGTGTTGCGCGCGCTGTAGTAACCTTTACAGCGACACCGTTAGGCCGTATGCTATCCTCTTCCTCTAGTATTAGAGGCCCCGATGCGAGGGTTTTCCCTTGCTCGGGTCGTCTTGTTCTATCGACTACTCAACGCGATGCCGCGGCAAGCCTATCGCTACCGCGGTTGCTCTTAACTGCCTTATCGCTTGTCCCCTTAGCATCGCTGTCCTTGCAAGTATTACCATCCTTACTAGTTTTTTTAACACCACATTATTAATCTCCCTCTTCCAACTACTCCGCCCACGCCATCTTTGCCTCATCAGACGACAATGAATTCCATATCAACGGATTCGTCCGATCCTTCTTTGTCCACTTAATCAAGCTCAGTATGGACTGCCTCTCAAGATCCTCCGCGCCGGGCAGCCTCGTCATGATGGCGTGTTGCCTTGTCTGCTAGCCCTGAGAGACGAAGGTAGATAAAGCGTTCGGACCTGCTTAGTGCTCCCCTGCCCGTACTGATGCCCGTGGTACTGACGCCCGTGGTGTTACGGGCGTTGCCCTCGCAGGTTGTTGCCGTAGTGCCAACGGCACTGGTATTGGTATCGCATCGCTACTAGCCCAGTCATCTCTGCATCATCATCTTCTTGCTGACGAGCGGTTCTAGCAAACGAGGCCGGGACCCCCCAGTCATCCCATCGAACACAGTATCGTTAGATGCCTCGGCTACGAATAGCCCTGCCATCTGGTTTCCGAGAAGACCTCATACCACTCGGCAAAGTCGAAATCCCCTACCCGCCGCAAGAGACCACGATCGACGTTTTTACACATCGCCTCGCTATGCCTTGCCTTGAGCAATGCCGCGTTTTCCTCGCTGATCGAGCATTTGCCCGTGACGTACGAATAATCTTGGCCCGATGGTCCTGCCAACCTTGAACGCCCGCTAGAAGTCTCGCAGTTGGCGATGCTTCTTTTCAAGCATCTCGCTGTTCCAGGGCCACCCGGGGAGCTCACCCTGCAAGATCGGTATGAATCTCTCGAATATCGCCCTCACGAATGTAGCTTACTTGCTGACGAGCTGGCCATCGCGCTTGGCCTCGAGGATAAGCTCCAACAGATGTAGCTCTGGTCTGGGCTCCATGCGGTTCGAGGGGATCGGGTCGAATCGGCCGTATCTGACGACTGGCTGCCGCCGCCTGGCTTGCCCTGTGTCCTGTCGTCTTGAGGCATCGCGAGGATCACAATGGTACCGAAACCACTGCAAAGATCACTAGCATCACGAATATGAGGCGGTGAGCAGACCATTCGAATTGGGCTAGACTGCACAAGCAACCTGGACGGTACGACGGAACCTTCGCACTAACATTTAGTGGGACGTACTCTTGCACAGTCCCGGCGTATTTTTAACGGAGTCGTGGATCAGGGCCTGAGCCACATTCCTCCTTCGAGCTCCATGAAGCCGTCTACGTCTGGCACAGGGCACTGGCGTGGTCCTTGCTCCTCGAGACTTCCCTTGTGAACAGCTACCATTGCAGCGCCACGAGGGCTCGTGCCCTTGGAATCCTTGTACAACGCAGCGTGCTTGGCGGCAGCAATTGGTACGGGCTCTTTGCGAGGCTTTCCGTAAAGACGGCACCTCGAGGCAGAGGACAGTGGTGTACGTCTTCTCGATCTCGATGAGCCCGTCAGCACATGTGTCTGATCAGCACAGACTCAGTACATGCCTTTCGATGAGCCTGACTCGGTACATGCCTTTTCGATGAGCCCGTCACCACATATGTCCGATCAGGACAGACTGGTGTAGGTCTTCTCGATGAGCCCGTCACCACCTGTGTCCAGACTAGTATACGTCTTCTCGATCTTGATGAGCCCGTCACCACATGTGCCCAATCAGGACAGACTGGTCTATGTCTTCTCGATAAGCCTGTGTCTACCCGTGTCCATCAAGGGCAGACTGGTATAGGTCTTCTCGATGAGCCCGCCACTGCCCGTGTCTACCAAGAACAGACTGGTATATACGCCTTTCGGTAAGCCTATATCCGAGACCAGGCCCGACCTGCTCGCCTCGGTGCGCGCTCACGCCACGGACGGCGATGGCGGGGCGAGGATGCGTCTGATTCGGTGTTAGGGATGTCTTGCGCTCATTCACTTTCAAGAACGTGCTCGGCGTTTACGCTGCCGGACAGCAGACTGGTCTACGTCTTCTCAATGAGCCCGTCACCACCCGTGTCCAAGACGGATGACGGGCAGCAAAGGCCATCCTCATCCCGCCTCGACCACATCCGAGGCCAGGCCCGACCTGCTCGCCCCGGCGCGTGCTCGCGCCACGGACGGCGATGGCGGGGCGAGGATGCGTCTGATTCGGTGTTTAGGATATTTTGCGCTCATTCATTTTCAAGAACGTGCCCGGCGTTTACGCTGTCTTCTCCACGAGCACGTCACCACATGTGTCCAATCAGGACAGACTGGTCTACGTCGTCTCGATGAGCCCGTCACCACCCGCGTCCACCAAGGACAGACTGGTGTACGCCTTTTCGATAAGCCCACATTCGAGGCCAGGCCCGACACGGACGGCGTTGGCGGGGCGAGGACGCGTCTGATTCGGTGTTAGGGATGTCTTGCGCTCATTCATTTCCAAGAACGTGCTCGGCGTTTGCGCTGCCGGACGGCCGTCTCGGGGTGCCGCCGCGGACATGGTCCTGCACGCCCTCGCCGTTAAGCCCATCACCGAAGCTGACCCAGGGGGAAGTGTGGCCGGGGGGTGGGCGTGGGCAGTGAGTGTGGCCAGTGAGTGTGGCCAGGGAGCGAGTGCGGTCAGGGAGGGAGTGCGGCCAGGGAGTGAGTGTGCCCCAGGAGAGAGTGTGCCTCCAGAGAGCGGGTGCAGGAGTGAGTGTGTCCAGGACGTGAGTGTGCCCCAAGAATGTGCCCCCAGACAGTGAGTGGCCCAGGAGTGAGTGTGCCCCCAGAGTGTGCCCCCAGATACCGAGTGGCCCAGGAGTGAGTGTGTCCCCAGAGCGAGGGCGTCGGCAGGCCCTCTTCCGTCCAAAAGTTCTCTGCACGCTGATTCAGGGCGCCGGCGGTATTTCCCCCAGCGCAACCCGCCCACGCCCAACAGCTTCGCAAGCCACAGCCCCGATCGTCCTGTCGGGGTTCCACCGGGCTGCTACCTCATGTTGGCCCGGCGTCATCTGCGCGCGGAGGCGCGGAGCGGCTGAGCGAGAGCTGGGGAGCTGAGGCCACTTGGTGGCCGCTGTGGTGGTGGTGATGATGTCTTCCCCGCGGACTTGGCCGTCCAGCTGGTCCGTGGCGGCCGGCGGCGTGTCCTGGGCTGTTGTGGTCCACAGGCTCGCAGGCGGGACTGCGGATGTGCGTGCAGACTCTGCGTGGGTTTTGCCGTGGACGTGGAACGTGTCGTGGGCGTGGAACGTGCCGATGATGACGCGCATATTGGCTTGCGGCGACGGCTTGGATGGCAGTGCGAGACGGGAGAGATGAAAACTCTGCAGCTCGCGGCTCTGGAAACACGTTCGTATCGCCGTGAGCAAGCCCAGAACTCTAATAACTGTCCTAGTAGAGGCTTGCACATCTGCGTGTTTATCCCTTTTCAGAACTGGGTGGAAAGGGACTGTATTTACCCCAAGCCTCCTTTGTTTATAGCCGTCACGGAGCGCGAGCTAGCTACGTTGCACTTGAGCCGTAGCTTTCCAAGCTGTGATTAGGTTTCGCTACTGCTCGGGTTGCTTGGAAGATCGAGGCACCCGCCGTGGCCCGTCTTCTTCGAAATTGTTCTTCTTTCCCAGGACAGCACTCTACAACACGTCTCCATGAGTATGTATCTGGTTCCCGCGGGGTCGTAGTCGCCCATCCAAGAAGCCAGTTTCCGGTTCTGTCATGGCATATTCAAAACAAGTAGAGCATCGGAAACCAAGAAGAGCGTCGGGGCGTGGAGGGCCAGGACGCGGCGCCTGGGACGGCCAGCAGACGCGCCACTGCACCAGGCCCGAAGGGACATGGATGGCCGTGTGCCGCCTGAGGCAGACGCGACCTACGTACACGGCGTCATGCATCTTGCTCCCCCAGGGCCTGGATCCCACCAGAGGCAAAGTCAAACAACACGCACGCAACCACTGCCGACGTGCGCTCCCGCAAGACCTGAATCCCACCAGAAGCTGAGGCACACAGCTGGCAGCCAGCCGCTCGCCGACGTTCCCGAGGGAAACGAGCACGGCGCCATAAAACCCACGTACACGCTCGCCAGCCCCCGTCTCGCAAACTCTCTCCTCTCCACCGACGGGCTCCTCCAGCAACGGGCTCCTCCAGCAACGAAGCACCATGTCGCCACTCATGCACACGCCTCCCGGCTCCCCAGGATCCCCCGGATCCCCGCGTAGGCCCCCCGCCCCCCCACTCCCGCCGGCCGTGCTCGCGCTGACCAGACGGCCAGACGGCGCTCCGCCACAGACCTGGGCCCCCCAGGACGCGTGGTACGGCCTTGAGGCGCCCGTCTCTCAGGCGGCGCCCTTGCACGGCGGCGCCCCCGACGCGTACCTGCATCCCGACGACTTCATGGGTGGCCCCCCGATGGAATGCGGCCTGCCGGACTACGAGCTGCCGATTCCGCTGCGTTCGGCCTCTGGGGCACAGGGGCTCGACTACGGCCCAGGCCTGGACAGCTACCGGCCAGGCTTCCCGCCTCTGCCGGGCCACGACCTGCCCGTGGCGATGCGCCTGGCCGCCGCGGCACAGGCGTTCGGCCACGGCGGCCCAGGCCCGGCGAGCTTCCAGCCGGGCTTCCCGTCCCTGCCGGGCCATGACCACGACCTCCCCGCGCCGTTGCGCTTGGCCGCCGGGGCACAGGCGTTCAGCTACGGCCCGAGCCCGCAGGGCTTCGCGCCTCCGCCGGGGTACTTCTCGGCTGGCGGCGGCCCGGCGTGGGACGCCGGCC
>JALHCC010000009.1:0-39589 GCA_024340765.1 Tolypocladium cylindrosporum | reverse complement strand
TTTTTTTTTTCCTTTTTTTTCTTTTTTCTTTTCTCCGATTATTGTTCATCTTCGAGAACTCAGCCCATCTTCACATCGCTGTTTGGCTCCGTCTGGGGAAGCATCATCGGCTCGAGCTCTTCCTTGGACGGCCGCCTCTTTTTGCCCATGCGCTCACACCAGTCCTCTGCGCTCACAATCGTGCCGTCGACAACGCCGCTAATCTGCGTCACCATGTCGAGCCCCTCCTTTGCCAGGACAAGCACCTTTTGAGCGCCCTCGCGGATGGCCGACTCGCTGTCCTTGTCAGCGCCCTCGGCGGTGCTGGTCATGGTGGCGACGCGGAAGCGCTGGGGAAGGCTGGTGAGGTGTCGACGGACGAGCACCCGAGCATTCTCGGGGAGGGCGCCGCCGGCGTACTTGGATACGGTGTTAATGGCGTCCTGGAGCGTCTTGAGGACATCGCCCTTGAGCGTGTTGATCTTGTTGGCGAGTTCGGCGCGTGATTGTTCGGGCGTCTTGTCGGATGTTTCGCCGTTCGCAACGCCCGCCCCATTTGCCTCTGGGTCTGCACCCTCTGGATTCGCCTTTTCGTACTCCTCCACGGCTGTCTTGAGGTTCCCGATCACGCGCCCCATGTGGTCGTTGGACCACCGCAGCCACCGCAAGCAGTACTTCAAGCTGCGCAGGCTCTCGGCGCTCATCGCGACGCTCAGGCCAGAGGTGGACATGATGAGCCGGGACTGCCACGGGGCATTCGAGGGAGTGGACCGCGGAGGGTTCTGTGGCCCAGCCGTCTCCGTGTAGGCGGGGGAGCGCAATTCGTCGTATGCCGGCAGAGTGTCCACGGTGCTCGTCGTGGACAGGCGCCGGGGAGTCTTTGGAGTCGACGGCGACGAATCGTCGAGTTCATCGGACAAATTCCTCAACGCCCTGGCCTGGTCCATGGCGCTCTGGCTCGTGGCGTCGCCGTCGCCGCCGACCTTCCGCCGCTTCTTGGAGCTGCCACTCGGCTCCGAGTCTGAAGGCGCGGCGCGACGGCCGGCACCGAGGAACCATCTAACACCGCCCTCGACGCCGGTTACGCGGCCGACAGAGTTGACGGTATTGGCGATGGGGGCCAGGTAGCCCTCGACGTACTCGGCGCCCGACTTGAACCGGGGCGAGAAGTTCTTGGCCCCGCCATAGGCGACGCTGGCGCCTCCGATGGTGCTGGCCACGAGGGGGTGCGAGGTGGTGAGGAGAGACAGGAGGGGTTCTGATTGAGGGGACCTCTGCGGTCGCGACGGCGGGGTTGGAAGCGCGCTCAGTGTTCGCGGGCTCATGGGAGGGAGGGAGCCGGTGTCTGGCGGCGACGACACAAAGTCTGCGAGATATCAAGTCAGTCAGCGCATCCTCAAAGGGCCCCGGGAGAAGCAAAGCACCGACCGGCTCTCAGGTCGCCCAGCGCCTCGGCCGCCAGCCGCACGTCCGGATCGTCGAGGTTCAGGCTATTGCTGGAGCCGCCGTCGAGCAGGCGCTCGGGGGTCGCGGTGCTGGCGACGCTGCTGGCGTCAAGATCCATGGTCGCGGGGCTGTCGGCGCGGTGGACGGGAGGCTGAGGTTGGCGGTAGGCCATTGGGCCGTTGAGGGTCGGCCAATGCGGCGGCGGCGGCGTCGCTGGCGGCTGGTCGAGCATCACGTCGCCGGTGAGGGTGCTGAGGGACGGCAGCATCCTGTCGCGATCATGGCTGGTGAGCGGAGGGAGCCTGGTAGGGAGCGAGTCGAGGTCGGGGGGAGGCGAGAACTGCATCGAGGCAGCGCCAGCTTGGGGGCGGCCGTCTAACAAGGGCTGTCGGTGCGCGTCGTGGTTGTTGAGGTCGAGAGGGCGCGGGACGAGGTGCGTCTGGCGGATCTGCGCGTGGGAGAGCCAGTGCCAGTGCCTGGGATGGACGGGGGCGGGAGGAGGACGATGAGGCGGAGCGGGCGGCGATGGTCGCTGTGCTGGTGCTGGTGCTGGTGCTGGCGCCGGCCGCAGCGGTAGTAGTGTCGCTTCTGTCAATGCTGGCTCAGCTGTTGTTGCTGCTGCTGCTGCTGCTGCTGACTGCGGTCGAGAGAGTGGTGGCGGCCCGAGGACGGCATCCTTATCCTTGCTGGGTAAAAGGCTGACGACGGTTTCACGATGGGCCGTCGGGGCGAGCATGTGATTGCGCGCCATCGATTCGTCCAATCTTTCGCGGTCGGCGATAAGTTTCAGCGGGTCCCAGCGACCGCATGTACGAAGTACTCGCACCCGTACCTCAGCCTCGGGACTCTCTTCCTATCTCGACAGCTTAGGTGTACAACAGTTGCCTTCAGACGACGACTGCCTCCCCGGATGCGTCGCGCGTCTTGCAGTGAAGAGCAAAGTCGCTGGAACGGCGCCGATACGGAGGGCGTGAGCGCCAACCAACATGAGCGAGGCCAAGTAGTTAACTTTGTTGGGGCAGCACCCTGGAGAGGGAGTGGGTGCCGCGATCCAATTCGCTTTCGCAAGGTCAGCAGGCGCCGCAGTACGTAACCCGATGCCCTGTAGCCTGCGGACTACGGAGCCCCTGCAGGACCCTGGAACACCCCGTCGCGGTGGGTGGGCAGCGGGAGCTCCGACGGACTGTCACGGCCCCGGTGTCTGGCGCGGCAGACCGATGACGAGAGGTCCATCAGGTACGGAGTGCGGATGGCTGCAAGTGGTGAGTGATGCTGACACTCGTGAGACTTGCAGCGGGAGGCAGTCGCCAAACCGCATCGCCTGTCTGTTCTGCTCTCTCTTCCCCGTCTCTCCATCTTCCATTTCCCTTATTTGCTCCCCCGAGCCTCCAGCGGCACAGCTGAGGACGGCGCAGGGGATCCGCGGGCCTGGACGAGGCCCGAGATGCGGCGACCCCAGCGCCGAAACGCAGCATCCCGCTGCGCGTGCCGTGCAGCCGCTGGGAGCAAGCACGTGTCAGTGCCGCTGTTTGCTGGAGTGGAGAAATCACATGCGCCGGGGCTGCTGGAATGGGATGCATGATGGCTGGGGCGAGCGGACTAAGACTGAAGCAGGCAAGCAAATGAGTGCTGGCGCCTGATAAATGCTGTTCTCTATTCACTTACTCGTAACCTCCTTACGGAGTTTCCATATTCTCCTGGTACTACGCACGACCTCGGTATGGCCTGGCTGGCGACTTTCTGCTCACTGTCAATTCAACTCTTCAGGAAGACTCGTCAATGCTAGTCCCAATTGGTGGGTCGTACGAAGTTCATGTGCGGACTATGTACTTCGTACTCGTAGTCCGAATACTGCTGGAAATCACACTCACATGCCGTTGCCCGGAATACCTACCCAGTGGCAAGGGTTCCGAGAGCCGATTCGCTGTAGTCCGTACAGACAACCAACCAACAGCCCTTGGCCCCAACGACTGTTTCGTTTGTGCACTGCCGAAGCTGCCAGGCGCGGGGACCACCAACAGTCCCTTGCGTCGTGGCGCCCGCCCCAAACGTCTGTGCTATCCGAGCCTGAGACATCGTGACACCCGGTGGCTTCGGGCATTGCACATACTTCGCAGGCCTACCTACGATGCGTTGTCCTCTTACTGGTAGCCCGAAGTCCGCCTTACGTACGGGGTGTGACCCCCAACTGCCCAGCAAACTCACGAGAATCGCGGCCAGCCTCTAGCGGCTCCTGGTTGGCTGCCCTCGCCGGGTTTCCCCAAGCCCACCACGCAAGGACGCCAATAGCCCAGCCGTGGAGAGCTTCCCATTTCAGACGCGAGCTTGGCAAGCAATGGAAACCCCCGAATTTCTGTTGGGCTTCGATCCTTTGGACCGCCCAGCCCGGACTGTCGCTACTCGGACTCCGTAGTCCGTACTTGACCGGCCATGGCATCGTCACATGACAACGGCAACTGGATGGCAATTGACCGTCGGGATGAGGTCGGTAAATGGCCCGCAAGGTTTCATCAGCGTCCCCCAGATGCCTTGACACAGAAAAGCCCGAGGCGCTCGCCAGTCAGACAGCAGCAAGACATGTGTGATGTCGCGATACCGATGCAACCCTCCCACCACCGGGCGAAGCCGAGGCAGTGTCGTCGTAGCAGCATTCGAATGCCCTGTCGCCTGCCACATTCACAAGAAAGCAACGGCGAACAGAAATGTCCGGCTCCTCTGACGCCGCCCAAGCCACAGATGAATAGTACTCGGGCAGCTCTTATGGAGCCAATAGGTGTTATCCTTCCTTCTCCGCGCCTCGAAATCGCAAAGTCCATCCACGGCGCCGCGGCTGGGGTGACAGAATGCCACCCCGAGTGCGGGCTGGAGGATGGGCTGCACTGTCTAATGGACGCGTTGGTGGAAGAAGAGAAGGCCGCTCGTGGGTTCTGGTGGTGAATTTTTCTTTACATGCACTCCAGGAGGGTCAGTCACGTGATGTCCACGGTGGGACGTGCTGCAATTGGGCCGGAGTTTTGCCGCGCCGGCGATGATGCGCTGGAGGCAGCTCCGTGCAGTTCGGTTGAAGCCAAATCTCCAGATCGTCAGGCAGCAACTCCTCGTCGCATTCGCCAGCCATCGCCATGCGTCTTCTGTGAAGCCACAGCCATACCCGTCCTTTGCATCAGGAGCTTCCACCGCCCGGCCGTGCATGAAACGAGCCTCGCCCGCGCTCCGCATCTCTCCTGGCCGCCGCGCCAGTTGACGACATCGCTCCTCCTCGCTGCCCCTCGCTCGTCCGCACACGATGGCGTCCGCGCTCTTCTTCTTAGACCTCAAGGGCAAGGTAATACCTGGCCCATCGCGGCGTCAAAGGCATGTCTTGTCGAGTATTCGTGGCTGACTCGACTGCTCGCGCAGACCCTCCTTGCCCGCAACTATAGGGGTGACATCCCCATGTCCGCCGTCGAAATGTTCCCCGTCCTCCTCTCCGAAGCCGAAGAAGAATCATCAGCCGTGCCGCCGTGCTTCTCCCACGAGGGCATCAACGTGCGTGGCAACCAAGCTTCCAGCCGAAGCTCTCGAGCACACTGCCGCAGCCGCTGACACCAGGACAGTACCTCTACATTCGCCACAACAACCTCTACCTCCTCGCCCTCACCAAGCGCAACACCAACGCCGCCGAGATCCTCCTCTTCCTCCACAAAATTGTCGAGGTCTTCACCGAGTATTTCAAGGCCCTCGAGGAGGAGTCCATCCGCGACAACTTCGTCATCATCTACGAGCTCCTCGACGAGATGATGGACTTTGGCTACCCCCAGACCACCGAGTCCAAGATCCTGCAAGAGTACATCACCCAAGAGTCCCACAAGCTCGAGATCCAGGCCCGCCCGCCCATCGCCGTCACAAACTCCGTCTCCTGGCGCTCCGAGGGCATCCGCTACCGCAAGAACGAGGTCTTCCTCGACGTCGTCGAAAGCCTCAACCTGCTCGTCAGCTCCAACGGCAACGTCCTGCGCAGCGAGATTCTCGGCGCCATCAAGATGAAGTGCTACCTGAGCGGCATGCCCGAGCTGCGGCTGGGGCTCAACGACAAGGTCATGTTCGAGACGACGGGCCGAACCACGCGCGGCAAAGCCATCGAGATGGAGGACGTCAAGTTCCACCAGTGCGTCCGCCTCTCGCGCTTCGAAAACGACCGTACAATCTCCTTCATTCCCCCCGACGGCGAGTTCGAGCTCATGTCCTACCGCCTCAATACCCAGGTCAAGCCCCTCATCTGGGTCGAGTGCGTCGTCGAGTCCCACTCGGGCTCCCGCATCGAGTACACGCTCAAGGCCAGGGCCCAGTTCAAGCGCCGCAGCACCGCCAACAACGTCGAGATCATCGTCCCCGTCCCCGACGACGCCGACTCGCCCCGCTTCCGCACCAACATCGGATCCGTCCACTACGCCCCCGAGCAGAGCGCCATCGTCTGGAAGATCAAGCAGTTTGGCGGCCAGAAGGAGTTCTTGATGCGCGCCGAGCTGGGCCTGCCCAGCGTCCGGGGCGACGACGAGGTCGGCGGCGGCATGACGGGTGGCTTCGGCGGGAGCATGGGCGGCGTCGGCGGCATGGGCAAGGGCGCCAAGCGGCCGATCCAGGTCAAGTTTGAGATTCCCTACTTCACGACGAGTGGTATCCAGGTGCGGTACCTCAAGATTACAGAGCCAAAGGTAGGCACCCGCTGAAGCCGGCCCCCGAGATATCGATGATGGAAACTGACACTGACTTCCGCAGCTGCAATATCCCTCCCTGCCGTGGGTCCGCTACATTACACAGTCTGGCGACATTGCTGTTCGGCTACCAGACGCCGTCTGAAGCCACGGGCCAACGACTGGACAAGTTAGATAAATAGGTGTATCTCATGCCTTGACGAAGGCCGTCCACCCTGGAGGGAGTCGAAGAGATGGCACAACTGCCGGACAGCCACGGGCCCGAAGAACCGTCGTTTCGGGTCCTCGGGCATACGACGTAGTCACACGCGATGAGAGAGACGGTGGGAAGTTGTATTGTAGAATGGAGGTGTGAGCAAGACTACATATGTGGACAGGAGAGTCAAAAAGGGGGCTTCATAGAGCGAGTGTTGTCAGGTCAAAGGAGACAAGGGAAGCCAAAGACGAATGAAACAAAAAATGTCAAACCATCTACGCGTGCCCCGACCATGGCAGCAGAGCCAGCGTGATGCAAATGCGATGCGAGTCCCGTTCACCGGGGGCATCACCGACAATCTTCGTCAAGCCCCATCGTCGCGCCATCCCCAACAGACGTCGGTAACCGAAGCGAGCAGCCAAAAAAGCAAGACATGCACAGGAAACAGAGCGTAACCAGCAGAGAAGCAAGCAAAGAAATGCACGGGGGTATTGACATAGCGAAGAGGTTGTCCGAGCAACTTCTGCGGGGGGTGGCGCAAAAGACGCGACGCGAAGAAAAGGGGGGGAAGAGTAGGTCGGCAGCTACGACACCAGCAGATGCCATTACCGCCTAGAGGAGGAGCTCGAGGGGTGCTCCTTGACGATGACGCTCTCCCACTCGAAGCCGTAGATGCACTCGTCGGTGGAGCCCTCCGGGTTCTGCGGGTCGTTGAACACGGCGATGTAGAAGCCGCGGGGCTCGTCGGCGGCGACCTTCATGTCTGTGCCGGGTCAGCTACCGTCAACAAGAGCAGCCTTGGCGCCGCCCATAGACAAGGGAAGGGGCCCCAGGGAGACGAAATGCGGATCGTGGGCGGCATACATCCCTGCGGCTCGTGGTTGTTCAACCACACGCGGTCGCGCCAACGGCCGCGATGCCCGTTGCGCCCCAGGAAGACCTCGTCCGGCATGCCGCCCGCCTCGCTGAACGCCATGAGGCCCAGCACGATGGGCAGCTCGCCGCCGAGCCCGCGGGACGAGACGCTCGTGTCCGGGTTGCGGAAGATCTTGGGCACCAGGCTGGGGATCCAGCTCGGGTCGCGCCCGGCGACGTACTTGACGGGGAAGCCGCCCGGCGGCATGCGGCCCTCGGGCCAGGTGGCCTGCGAGACGCCCTTGAGCTCCGAGCTGGACGGGGGGTGGAAGAAGCGCAGCGCGTGCATCGCGTTCTTCCCGTCCGTGATGGTCATTGGGTCCCCCCGCATCACCACGATGGGGAGGTGAGGACCGCACGAGAAGACCCCAAATTCGCTGTAGCACTTCACTGCCTCCTCGACCGGCGAATAGCAGTAGCCCTTCTGGCACAGCCCCGGCCGAAACCACTGATAGCCTCGAGCTTCCGTGACCTCGCCGCCCTGGTACCTCATCACGCGACTGGGGCGCTCATTGGTGTATCCATAGCAGTCCCGCGGCGGCAGCGTATTGTACCACTCGTCTCTGTTGAAATCACTCAGTTCGTTGTCGTAGAATATCAGTTCGTTCACCACAAACAGGAAGCTGAATGGCTGCCTGCTGGAGACGGAGATGGATTTGGCCTTGCTGGACCTTTGCGGCTTCTCCGCCGGCTTCCTCGACCGACCCCCCTTCGCCTGCATGGTGCATCAGCATCACGGGGCCCAGGTGTAGTCAGTCGTGCCTGCACGGGACCACTCACGTACGAGTCCAAAATTTTCGACATTGTGCTGTATTGCCCTTTGCAGGTTGCGTGAGAGATGGCGAGAGGAAGGCTTGAGCGGCAATGAAACCGGGCAACCTGCAATGGCGGTGATACAACCAGTCTTATAGCGAGGAATCCAAGTTACATATCATGCCCCGGCCGCTCACCACCGCTTCGAGTGTCGCGTGGTAGCTGGAGGTATCGATGCCCAAATAACCAAGTATTAAGAAACGTCGGTGAGGTTAGGCCGTCATGTTGTGCACCTATAACGAAGGGCTCGGAAATGCTCGAGCTGGTTCCATCAACGGTCAAAAGTGCGGCTCGCTTTGCATAAACTCGGATCAGCCATGGTTGCGGCTGACGGGCCCCCCTCGGGGTCGGGAGGAATGGCGTTGACGTCGGCATACATGAGCGAGAGCGAGTCTCGTGAGCAGCCTCTACGTACCGGTGACAGAAAAATGCCGTCAGCCTCATACAGCGACCGCCTCCTCCGGGATGGTGCATCGCAACTCGGAGGCGACATCACCAGTTATCCTTTCGGGATGTATACTGGCCCGTCTCCAGCATGGGATCCGACTCGCAAGGCGTGTTAACCCAACTCCGACTGGTCAGTCGTGGGGTTGCCACGTGGTAGCCCCTTCACCAAAGTTCTTCTGGCATCATCAGATACCGACATGCCGTATTCATGTTTGCTTGCATAGTCCATTATGTCGGGCTCGCATGTAGCCGTGTCTTGCGCTAATCGGCTCGGAATGATCTCGGTGACGACCAGCACACCAGTTGGGCCGTGGGGGCATGAGAGTGTCTCATCAAAAGCATGACTTTGTCAGTATGCCGTCGTCGTGGACCAATCGATCGCGGCATCCCATCCGGGTGAACGATCGAGTGTCGCCGCTAGTCGCGGCTGCAGCCGAAACCGCCATGCAGGATCTCCTCCTGTGCAGTCCAAAGTCGTCAGCCATACCGCTGGAATGGGGGTTCCAAGCTCTGGCACCAACGGAAATGCTTTTGATTGTTGGAGAGCCGTGTCACAATGGAAAGAAGTATTGCCAGTAACGGCTGCTGTACTGGGCAGTCGATCGGCCGGAACTATTGAGGAAATCAGAAATGGCAAAGCAGCATCGTTGCTGAACACCAAGGTTGGTGAGTTTCGCGGCTCGTGAATTGCCAGGCAGTTGGCCTGTTGTAATAAGTGGGCGATGAACCCCCCCTGCCACGGCCGTGTCGAACAAGTCGCCATGGCCCCTACAGGAGCCTCTTCGTGCCGTCGTGCACAAAACAGCAGCGTGTTTCCTGATTGATAAGACATGGGCAAAAGCCGCTCATTGGCGGCCCCAGGATTCGGCCAAAGATCAAACGGTAAGTAAGATCTGCAAAGGAGTGGTGGAGCAGAGGTTACACTGATGTGCTGGAAACCAACGACAGCTGCCCATCTGGCCAGTTCGGCTCGACGGGGGCCCAGACGGGTGTTGGACAAGGGCCTTATCAACTAAAGTCTCGCCATATTGTCGTCAGAGTCAACACCTCTAAAACCCAGCTTGTATGTCATTTGTCATGGCGCACATCGACTGTATGCTGTCAGACGCATACCGTTGGCCTGGCAGCCGCCTGCTCCATACGGTGTGCCGTTGTGCCCGATGGAGGATGGCCTGCTCATTGCAGTCGTGTTACACAGCCTCTTTATACGCAGCCACCAACACGGAATCGGTGTAGCCAAAACAAAGATTCAGTCGGGGCTTCCGTTTCTTGATTGGCCATGGCTCGAGCATTCCATGATGGTACGACCTCGGGCCCTGCGTTTGAAGACGTCATGTAAAGCCCCAGGCCTTTTGGAAGAGACAGGGTGAGGCTAGAATCGGATTCCGAAACACCGCAGCGCTGTTTGGACGAGTCGGTAAAGTGAGGCTGCCCGGTACTCATCCGGTGGACCCTTTCAATGATATTGAAAGAGATTTCATTAAAGAGCAGGACGTTCAATGTCGCATGTGTCACCGTGATGCATCAACGACAATGTCCTCATGCCCTTTGCCATGGCCGCTGGGCAGGGGAGGGGGTGATTCGGCAGCGTCGCTTCGATAAACGGAATGTGGGCAAGAATAGGATGTAGTAATCCCGAGCTATAGTCTTTGTAGATGTGCCTAATATCGGTCGCCTCCTCGAATGGCCAAGCGACATACCCTGGGGCATCCCGACATGGCGCTGGAGGTGACGGATTCCAGACTCAATTAGCCATTTGAGCCCGATTGAACGGTGCCCGGAATGCAGAGATCGTCAATGCCTTGTTCCGACACGATCAAAACGACATCCTTCGGGCGGCTGGAATCGGTCCGACCCTAACGAGGGACCCGTGCCTTGGGGTCAGATGCGAGGGGGTCAGGCAGTTCGCTTCGCCCTCTTGGACGGTGCCGACGGGCCATCTGATGCATGGCCTGCAGCGACCGCGAGGCACGCTTTGGCTTCCTCCAAAAGCCTCTTTTCCCCGAGTCTGACCAGCACACCCATCCTGTACCGCGGGCTGAGGTCTCGCTGAAGGAACTGGTGGTCCGCTGAAACGGAAGATAGGTACCGCCCTTCGATGGCCAGGATAGAGTCGGTCAGGATGGCTAGTTGAAGGCCGTCTCGTTTTCGTTTATCCGGGATGAGGCCAGCATCAATCTTCTGCAGGGCTTTGAGAAACGTCTTCAGCTGTTCCTGCAGGTCTGCCGGGATCTGAGCCGCCGACGCCGGGCCAGCGAAAGTCCCATCAGAGTTTGGCTCTCCGGACTCCCGCTCCAGGACAAATGTATCTTCCAGCTCGTCCTCGCCAATTTGCTCACGCTTCGCAACGTCAGCGCCTTGACCACTTAGAGGCCTGCATCAAGTCCACTCACCGCCTTTTCCATAGTGACTTGGCAGACACGCAGATGGGACATTATCGTGCCCTCAACGACCGTCCAAGGGATTTCGACGACATCGTAACGCGAGTGCTTCTCTGTGACGTATCCGTATCGCCGAAGCAGCTCGGAGTTTGGATGAGGCCCGTAGTAATTGAGAATCTCCTCGCCAGCCTTGATTGGTCGTAAGGAGGTGACGGTGAGGCTCTCGTCCTCATGGTTCACATGTGCCTGCGATTGGTTAGCTATTACCCGAGGCGCAGCGTACGGGCACGCACGTTGAACTCGGCATCGGCGTTCAATATGTCAGCCATTGGCACCATCCCCATCAACGATTTGCCCTCTCGGTCTTCGACCCACCCGTCCTCGTCCTCCTCATCTGGGTCGTTCTCAAGGTCGAAAGCATACGCCATGATGGTGCTTCCCATCCTGTGGGCTAGCTGAATGAGATCGCCATCGCTGTAGTGGCCATTGGAGCGGAACACGCCTGGATTGCTGCGGATCGCTGGCAGCAACTTGGCCCGGAACACGGCCTCTGCGTCAGCCTTGCCAATGCGGCTGAGCAAGGCACTGCCCTGGAGATTCGAGAGCTCTTCGTCGGACCAGAACATTGGCGTATCGAACGTCTCGGGGAGGACGTCTAGGTATGGCTTCCACGCAGACGACTCGCCGTCGAGATGTTCGTACATCAGGATCAAGATGAGGGCGCTCCACGAGTCCAGCCCCTGCTCGTCGTCTCCATCGCCCTGGCTCTCAAACAGATGTGGAAGCTGTTCGCGCAGCTTTGAAGTTTGGACATTTATAATGGCCCTCCGCGGTATCGTGAACAACGTGGCGTCTGCCGCGATGTCCCGAGTAGCGACTGGCAGTGAAGGCTGTCAGTGATAGTCCTGGAAGAGCTTGTGCCAGCAGCATACCCATGCCACGGCCCGCATTGCGCGATCGTAAGTCCGCAATCTCAATCGAGTCGGAGAACGTAGCGCCTGGAAGGTTCTTGAACCACTGCAGGAACCTGCTCGTCCTGTCGCTGAAGCTCGGTACTGCCATGTTGCACAAAGGCTGCGGGTGTCGCTGACGCCGGCAGTTTTCAGCCAAATTGCGAGGCTGGGGGTAGACTCCGGCCTCGCTTCGCAACAGAGGAGGCGATGCTTGTCGTGAGTTGAACGGTAAACCCGCAGTTGAGAGTATAGAGGATGAAGCTGACGACGAAGCTTGCAACGGAGAGAAATATGATGAAAAAATTGCACAGTGCGTTTGGGTCAGGCTTGCGCAGGCTTGCCATACACTGCACTGTGGATCCTTCCACGATGTTTTCCAATGCGCGGTTAACAACAGCGACGTCACTATCAGACCTGGGCGATTTATGCAAGAAATGGCCGGCATCTTTTTATGTAGAGAAAACGACACCGGGATCACCGCCAATCCAAGGTGTAGGGTATTGGAAAAGCGCTGGCAGTCTTCGTCACAGCTTGAACTCGCCTTCGTCATGAATTATCACAACACTTATTGCATGTATAAGTTATTATAATGGTACACGTCTCAAACACCGTAAACATCGTACACCACGCCGCGCATCAGTGTCAGTCGTCACCCGTTTTACCCTTCTTGAGCTCCCTCTTCCTCGGCCGCAGCCACTCCTCCATGCCCTCGGGCCAGTATACTCTATTCTCTGGGCCGCCCATTCCGAAGTTCTCGGGAGTGACGACCCTCTCGGGCACCTCGATGTCGTCTTCTACGCCAGCGTCTCCCTGCTTGGCCTTCTTACCCTTCTTGGCCTTCTTCAACACCGCCTTCCGCGGCTCGTCGTCTCGCTCATGCGGCACAATGTCATTAAAGAGGTTCCAGCCGGGCAGCTTGAACGTCCGCATGAGCTCAAAGACGGCCTGCTCCTTGTCCTTGGCCTCGATCATCAGATCCATGTCCAGAGCGCAGGGCGGTAGCGTCTTGACGCGCGCCGAGTGTTTTCTCCGATCGCGGGGCGTGATTGCCGAGGCCGTCGACTCGCTATAGTGCATCTTTTGAGTAATCTTCTTTCTCGTCCAGGTAGCACGGATGCGGTCGTATAGAGTAATGACATCTAGGGTCCCTTCTCGCATGCAGGGGTCGAATAGGATGTTGTGGTGGTGAAAGTCGAGGACCAGGGGAATGTTGAGCTCCTCACAGATGGGCAGCAGGTCATGCACGCACCACACGACGTCGTCGTTTTCCAGCACCAGCCTTCGCTTAACACCATCAGATAAGGTGGCATAGTTTTTGCGGAACCGGTCCAGAGTGGCTGCCTTGTCGCCGTATCCGCCGCCCATGTGTAGTATCATGACGGCGTCTCGATCCAGCTGGTCCGGGAGCTTCAACAAGGAGAGCATCTCGTTGTGGTACTCCAAATCGCGAATGGCAGCCTCAATCACCTCCTTCCTCGGACTGGCAATCTGAGTGAACTGCCCAGGATGCGTCGTGAGGCGGTGGCACAGCCCGGCCGCCAGCCTGCCCGCCTCGGCCAAGGCCTCGGAGGCAAACGACGCCAGCTTGTAGCCATATTCCGCATGGCTGGCAAACGGAAACATTTCGCTGCTCAGCCTCATGAACCTGATGCCGTACTTGTCGTTCCACCGAATCATCTTGACAATGTCCCTTGCGTTGGCGAGACCAATGTCCTGGACATATTTGAGGCCCCGCTTGACGTCCGCCGGCTTTGTCTTGTCAGGCCGATTCTTGGTTGGGTGTTCCGGCTGCGACGTGTCTTGCAACGGGTGCCGATGCTCGATGATGGAACCAAGCCGACAGGTCCTTGAGGAGAAGACCGGTGGGTTGGCGGACCTTAGGTAGGTGTTGAGGCAGGCCTGGTCTCAGTTAGCTTCAGCTTCAGGCGGCACACCAGATGGGCGGCAGGGCCAGCCACGAATCTGCCTTCGAGGCGTCCTCACATAACCTAGCCGACCGGACCATGGCAGAGGTAGTCTATCACTGTGTAGGGGTGGCGGCCTCCTGGCGCACCTGTCTTGGCCATCTTCTTTCGCCGCGGCGCCGAGGCCGTGGTCCTGGTCTTCAAGGAGCTCTCCATCGAGCTCATCTCCAAGCAGCTGCTCCACGGTTCTTGTGCCGGGCTTGTCTTTGGAAGTCTCAGGGACGAGTTCTTTTGTCGCCAAATTTGATGCGGAATGAGCCGCCGTCTTGGCCGCGGCTTCGATATGGACGCTGAAGTCGGAACTCTCCACTGCAAGACGCTGCCTCCTGACCTCGTCCTGCAGCTTCTGCTCCATCTCGCTCAACTCCCGCATGGCGCGCTCGACCGCTTCTTTCGAAGCCCAAGCATCGTCCGCCTTTTTCTGCCGGGCTGATTTCTCCTTGGGCGGCCCATTCGCTCCATATTCAGGCTCTGGAACGTCCCTGGCCGTCCTGGTGCTTCGCCGAGGGGGTTCTGGACGCGGCGGCGGCGGATGTGGCTCGGTCCTCTTGCGTTTGGGCGGCATGGCGGCGGCGGCGGCAATGAATCGTCGAAGTCGTGGATTTCTCGGCTGTCGTATGCGAGGGAGGGCAGCGTTTGCGCAAATACGGCGCAGGGCTGGGGTGGCGAGACGTGATGAGGTTGGTGACATGCGCGCGCAAGTCACTCTTCGTCATAGGCTTCGGCGCAGTCGTCTAAAGGCCGGGGACAGGTCAACATGGCTGTCGTCCTCGAGGCCGCCGCTTCAAGTTCGGACGTAGGTGTGCGGTGTCACACGACAGCAGCCGGAGCTTCCAATCCGAACGAGGCGAACGACGACGGTTGCGGTGAGGTGCGCTGCTCTGCTGAGGCCAAGGACAAAAGCAAGTAAAACGAAGGAAGCATGTCGGCAGGCACCTGGAGCCGCCTGGGAAAGCCTCGCGAGGCATTCGGTTCGATTACTGGTGGAATTCCTCGATGCGCAGCGCCCACGATGTCAATGAAGTCATGCATGGCATGCCCATCGGCCGATCCCAGCCAGGTATGGAGCACATCGGTGTGCTCTGACTGGCTGCGCCTGCGACCCACCGTGCTCGTTGACCAACCAGAGACCTGGGCAACATCACCAAAGCCCGAAATGGGCATCTCATCAAAGCTCACCACTGAGAGCCGGCACAGGTAACCCTCTTTGTCTCTGTGCGACCAACGCAACCTGGCAACTGCGTAATTGTGCCTGGGGATCTTGGGTATCCGGTCACAAGGTGTTGCATCGCCGATGGCGCCGCAGATGCCAAGACCAACCCAGCGGTGGTGCTAGCAACGTCACTCTTGAGAGCCATCGACCATCGACGCGAACCAAACAACTTCACTCAAGAATGCTAGCGCGCATGTATGGTATCTGTGACAAGATGTACTCAGCATCGTTGAGAGATGTGCTGGACGCGCAGCAACAGTTTGCCAACCTCTTGGTCGACATAGTACAGGCCAGTCTTGCCAGTCCTGGCCGTTGGTCTGCATCGCCGCCCATGGTCTCCATGCGGACCTATTCAGGATGGTGATCAACCTTTAGAGTCGGCAATCCGCCTCCGAAGCTAGATCTGGGTGAGCCGGTCCACGTCGACCCTTGCTGGGCTCTGTCCAGGTTGTGATCCCAGCATGTCAGCGTCCCTTGGGTATGTCATCTTCACCAGGTCGACTCTTGCGACTCGTCTCATCTGGAGCCTTTCACCCTCCGTGTTTTTGGTCTGCTCAGAGGTCGACCTCTCCAGTTGTATCGAGCTCAGGCATGTGATGTCGAGTTCCATTGTTTACCCAGATGAGGCTACTGTCTCTTATTCTGTGTCGTTGGAAGGGCAGCTTTGTTTGTTGTGGGTGACTCACGATTGGTAGGGCTTTCGATTATCCCACATCGAGAAGAATCAAGGTGGTGTTCCTCGGGGGCAACAGCTTCACACGAAGCCTTCGCCGGTGTGTGTTTCGTTGGCGGCGAGGTTGCCCGTGAGCATGCCGGCCGCCTGTGTTCACCAGGTTCGGTGCCGTGGGGTTCACACGGCAGTCTCTTGTGGACTGATCTCATAGCCGATTTCCCAAGGGGAATTGGATTTTCCGTCTCGCTATTTCCAGAAATCCGAGGGGCCACTCGACGCCTGTCTCATGATGCCAGAATGGAGGGGGGTCGGACAGGTGACACAGCTCCTTGCTGAGCCATCCTACCCTCTGGCTCGTCTGTAATTGAGTTAGGGAATTGGTCTCGTGTGCTGATGGACTTCATGATGAGTATCAGCTTAGGAGCATAAACGCAGGATAGCCACTTTGGGCAGTCAGTGGGACTCACTCTGAGTCCGAGCTACAGTTGGCCTTTGCGGAGGACATGCCGTGTATGGTGGCGAGTCGATGGAAACGTGTTGGGGGCCATGTCTAATCCTACCTCACATTCCTGCTTGTTCCCGCCTGTTCCTGCAGCAATGATTGACGGATCAGAATCACCACACTCGGCATCAAGAGAGGCAGGTCACGGCTCGCTCGTGTTATGATCCTCGATGACTTTGCTGTTCTCCCCTAACTTGGACCGAGGCACAACGCTGCGCTCACCAAGCCGATTTGGTTCACATAGACCCCGTCCAGAGTCCAGCCTTTCCGCGCCCAAGCAATTGCATTGGGCAATCTGATACGCGAGGTCCGACAAGTCGTGACATGTCCGGCCACCGGAGCACGAAACACTGCGCAAGGAATGCCCCAGGATTGTGTGGTGATAAGCTCCTGTTGCATCCGTATTCAACCCAGAATGCTATTAATAGTCGCTTCGCGGAGCGCTATGCGAACTGGAGTCAAGCCTGAAAGTCACGGGGCTCGTGCCGTCTACGGAGCACGGATACTCGGCAGAGCCAAAGTCCGGGGGAGAGCGGTCAAGGCAAATACTCAAGTTGTGGCTTCCGGTTGACGTGCTCGGCCCGTCGGGTTGTCTCTGGTAGACTGTCCGCATGCCGCTGAGCACGCCGCACAACCGCGATGACTTGCCTTTACCTAACGGTTCGCTTGCACATGCAGACGCACAGAACTCTGCAACAGGGTGCAACCCGGCCGGGTCAACGAGTTGCATGAATATTGCTAACCTCTTTGCGTGTCTGGCGTTCGCCAGGCTCATCTGCCGAAGAGGCGGCGTACCCGTCTGTCGGCTCCGGATCTTTCCTGTAGTGTGATGTCTGCATACATTCGGCTCATACATTCGGCTCATACGCTCGGCTCATGGCGCGATGCGGATGACACGGATGACGGGCGCTCAATGCCACCGTGGCGCGTGTTCACGGCGTGCTGCGTCACCCGTCCGAAGCGAAGCAGAACCCTTTCAATCAGCCCCGGTCCTCCATCGTCTGCCAATGCCGATGGTGAAGAGTTCCGAGCCCTTGACGGCCTCGGAGCGGCGCACGTGCGTGGTGATGCCAACCACCCGGACTGTCTTGGCGCTCCCGCGACGGGTGCGACGAGGATTGCATGGCGGCACTCAAGGTCGGCGTCACGGGTCAGGGAGCTCCGTACCCCGTCAGGAGAGGGGGAGGGGCAAAGGCAAAACGAACTGGTGGCGGTGGACACAGATGCTGCAGATGGAGCAAATTTTAAGCATCGATCAACCATGGAAGCACGCAGCAAAGAGCGGTGCCTGACTCGCAGATTGCAGATGCGGTGGGAGGATGTGCAGCGCCTCACTCCTATCGCAGCAGCTGACGACTCTCTGGGCTCTTTGTATGTACACAGGGCTTCGGATCCATGTGTCACGGCATAAGCCACGCGCAGCCTGGGCGGCTGGGCAGCAGCAAGGTCGCAATCCTGCTTGTGCCTGCGCCGCAGAGTTGCAGCCGCCGTTGCGACTCGGCGTTTTCTGCGATGCTTCTCGAACTTTCAGCGTTGCCACTGCCGTCCAACCCCAGCCGCCGAACAGGGCACACAGTTGGCCACCCGCGCCTTTCACTGAGGTAGGCAAGGTAGGGTCGCTAAAGCACAGCCCATAACCTTATCGCTTGGCAGCGGAGGCTGTAACCGAAAAACTGGGATCCATGCGCACCCATTGGCCAATCTTGCACCCGCCAAGACCACACCGCAAAACAACGCCTGCCTGGAATTCCCCGTAGCGGAGATCTTGGTACAGTGCGGTGCGCGGCGCGTACGGTACATCTTTCGTATCGCGAAGGGAAGACGGACAGACAGACGGACAGGCAGCCAGACAGGAATCAACTCGCTCGCCCCGTGCAGGCATCGCAGAAACTCACCAGCAACGGCGATCAGACGACTGGATATAGCTGCATCAAGCGCCCTCCTCATTCTTTTTTTGGACACTTTAGCGCTCGTCCCCTTGCGCATATGTCCATGCTGATACGCCGCCAAGACGCAACACCAGGAACGAGACCGCGATCGATCGTGACGACCAGTGCCGTCGTTCGCACTTCAAACCTCGATGTGGGGGAGAGATACCAGCCCCCGCCCTCGTTGTACGCGGGGCATGGAGCTGCGCGAGAGAGGAAACGGGCAGCTCAGTTGGACGGCCAGTCGCTGCGGTGGTGGCACAGATCCTGCTGCAACCCTCTTCAGGCTCTCCAACGGCCAGGAACGGAAGATAAGAGGCTCCCTGGTGTCCAGACCCAGCGAATAGGACGACACCTAATCCGTACACCACCTCGGGCTTCTTTGCTTGTTGCCGTTGCTTGCTGCCACGACGTCAAGTCTTCAGGTCAGGTGACTTCGCATACACGCACGACGTGGCCGTCCCAGGAAAAGAGGGAAAAGGTGAGACAACACACTCGTCACGGTGCCTGAGCACGCAGCCGACGCCGTTTGCGACGCGCGCGCCAGTGCCCGGACTGAAGTCAGGACTCCATGCGTCTGTCTGCCGCATCTTGGGTTTTGAGTTGGCGGATTCATCCTTCAACGATCACTAGCGCGCACTGTCCCGCGCCCAGCCTGTCTAGTCTTGGCTCTCCAGGATGACCATGACTCCGTGTGAACCGCCAAGACACCCCGGCCTCGAGGATGAAGTCATCCTGGTCGTGCTAGCACGCACCGACACGCCAAACTCCATCTCTGAGAGTCGATTCGCCCGTCCATCGTCGGACAGCCCACACTTAAATTCCCTGGAGCCGCAGAGTACTCGTACGGAGTACCGAAGTCTCTTTCTCCGCCTCGGGACATATTACCTCTGCTATCCTCCACATCCTCCTCCTCTCCCTCTGCTCTCTCTCTTCCTTCTTTTATCCTCCCTCATCTTTGTTGTGGCGAGCTCTCATCAGGCCCGCGTGTCCAAGCTCGGCTGCCACATCGTGACACTTACATCGTTGCCGTACAACCAACAACGCCTCTCGTTCGCATCGCAACGGCAACACTCCCGTTCACGCGCTCTCATTGATCCGCTTGCTCGCAATGGGCGGCAAGCAGAACGACGAGGCCCCGGAGCATGTCTCCGGGCAGTCCAACGTGCCCATGACGGCTCCGGCCCACGCTCTCACCATCGAGCAGGTCGTCGAGCAGCTCAAGGCCGACGTCGAGGTCGGGCTCTCTACCGAAGAAGCCAGGCAGCGCCTCGAGGCCAATGGCCGCAATGAGTTTGGCGAGCAAAAGGGCGTGCAGCCGGTCAAGATCTTCATTGGCCAGATTGCCAATGCCCTGACTCTGGTAAGTGCATTGCTCATATCTGACAGAATGCCCTAGTTGATGCCCAAGGCTCGCCGCACGCATCTATTCGATCGCTGACCGTCCAATGCCAGGTTCTGATTCTGGCCATGGCTGCCTCGTTCGGCATCCAATCATGGATTGAGGGCGGTGTCATCACTGCCGTCATCGTCCTCAACATCGTCGTGGGCTTCTTCCAGGAGTTCAAGGCGGCAAAGACCATGGACTCATTGAGATCCCTCAGCTCTCCCACCGCTCAGGCCATCCGCAACGGCAACAACGAGACCGTCGTCACGGCCGAGATTGTGCCTGGAGACATGGTCGAACTCAAGACTGGTGACACCATCCCCGCCGATATCCGTCTTGTCGAGGCCATCAACTTTGAAACCAACGAGGCTCTCCTAACTGGAGAGTCTCTCCCGGTCCGCAAGGAGACTGTTCCTACCTACGATGCCAACACCGGCCCGGGCGACCGCCTCAACGTCGCCTACAGCTCCTCCACCGTCACCAAGGGCCGCGCTCGCGGTGTTGTCTTCGCCACGGGTCTTTACACCGAGATTGGTCAGATCGCCGCCGCTCTCCGTGGCAAGAGCTCTCGCCGCCGCCAGCCCAAGCGACGCGAGGATGGCACCACCCACTTTGGCCGAATCCTCCAGGCGTGGACGCTGACTTGCTCCGACGCCGTCGGTCGTTTTCTCGGTGTCAACGTGGGCACGCCCCTCCAGAGGAAGCTCTCGAAGCTGGCCCTCCTGCTCCTCGGCACCGCCGTCGTTTGCGCCATCATCGTCCTCGGCGCAAACAGGTTCGACACCAAGCAGGAGGTCATCATCTACGCCGTTGCCACGGGATTGTCCATGATCCCCGCCTCCCTCATCGTCGTCCTGACCATCACAATGGCCGCCGGCACGAAGCGCATGGTGCAGCGCCACGTCATTGTCCGCAACCTCAAGAGTCTCGAGGCCCTCGGTGCGGTTTCTAGTAAGCGGCGCACCCCCCTGCATCTCGTCAATCGCTTAACTTGCTTGTAGATATCTGCTCGGACAAGACTGGCACCCTTACCCAGGGTAAAATGATTGTCAAGAAGGCCTGGATCCCCGGCCGCGGCACCTACTCCGTCGGTAACACCAACGAGCCCCTCAACCCCACTGTGGGAGAGCTCGGTCTCAACGAGGCACAGCCCAAGGACATCAACTTCCGTGGCGATGGTGGAGACGGCGCTGCCATCAATGGCGAAGAGCTCGTCGGCAAGGACGCCACTCTGAGGGAGTATCTCAACGTCGCCTCGCTTGCCAACCTTGCTTCGGTGAACCAAGTGGACGGTGAATGGCACGGACGAGGTGACCCGACTGAGATTGCCATCCAAGTGTTTGCGTCCCGCTTCAACTGGAACCGACACCGCCTCTCAACGGGCGACAACGCTCAGTGGCACCAGAAGGCCGAGTTCCCCTTTGACTCTGATGTGAAGAAAATGTCCGTCATTTTCGAGAACAGGGAGACCAACAAGCAGTGGGTCTTCACCAAGGGGGCCGTCGAGCGAGTCCTCACCTCGTGCCCCCAGTATGCCGTCGGCGACGAGATCAAGGAGTTTAGCCAAGACGTCAAGGAAGAGGTGCTCCGGAACATGGAGGCGATGGCTCGTCTCGGCCTCCGTGTGCTTGCGCTCGCTGGCCGGACGGACATTCCCCATGTCAAGGAGAATGAGGCTGAGCTTGACCGCGGAGAGTTTGAGCGAGACCTCGTCTTCCGAGGCCTCATTGGTCTCTACGATCCACCTCGTCCCGAGTCTGCGCCCTCCGTCACCCAGTGCCACGAGGCCGGTATCAGCGTCCACATGTTGACTGGTGACCATCCCGAAACTGCCCGTGCCATTGCTCTCGAGGTCGGCATCCTGCCAAAGAGAATGAATGAGATTGCTGCCGACGTGGCCAAGACGATGGTCATGTCTGCGTCCGACTTTGACAAACTAACGGATCAGGAAATTGACGGGCTCCCCCTTCTCCCGCTCGTCGTGGCCCGCTGCGCTCCTCAGACCAAGGTCCGCATGATTGAAGCTCTCCACCGCCGCAAGTGCTTTGTCGCCATGACTGGCGACGGTGTCAACGACTCGCCCAGCTTGAAGCGCGCCGATGTGGGCATCGCCATGGGCCAGGCCGGCTCTGACGTCGCCAAGGAGGCCTCTGACATTGTCCTCACGGACGACAACTTTGCGTCGATTCTCAACGCCGTCGAGGAGGGCCGCCGCATGTTTGACAACATTCAAAAGTTCATCCTGCACGTCTTGGCCGAGAACATTGCCCAGGCATGCACGCTCTTGATCGGCCTCGCCTTCAAGGACAGCCGAGGCATCTCCGTATTCCCACTGGCACCCGTACAGATCCTGTGGATCATCATGATTACTTCTGGTATGCCCGACATGGGTCTCGGCTTCGAGATTGCTGCCCCGGATATCATGCAGCGACCTCCCCAAAACGTAAGTCTTGCATTCCCATCTTGCCCGCCGCCGGGTCGCGTGTCGTTGCGCATCCCCGCTGACAATATACGCAGTTGAAGCAAGGCGTCTTTACCCCTGAGCTCCTCATCGACATGGTTGTCTACGGTCTGTGGATGTCGGCACTCTGCCTGGCATCCTTCGTCCTTGTGCTCTACGGCTTCGGCAACGGAGCCGCGGACATTGGTGACAACTGCAACAACGACTACTCTGCCGGCTGCGAGGTTGTTTTCCGCGCTCGCGCGACGACCTTTGCCTGCCTTACCTGGTTCGCTCTCTTCCTGGCCTGGGAGATGGTCAACATGCGCCGCTCGTTCTTCCGCATGCAGCCCAAGAGCAAGAAGTACTTTACCCAGTGGATGATTGACTCCTGGCGCAACCAGTTCCTGTTCTGGGCCATTGTCGCCGGCTTCGTCACCATGTTCCCCATCATCTATATCCCCGGGCTCAACACAGTTGTCTTCAAGCACGCGCCCATCAGTTGGGAATGGGGCATCGTCTTCATCGAGGCCGTCCTCTTCTTCCTCGGCATCGAGGCGTGGAAGTGGGCGAAGCGAATCTACTTCCGCCACACGGCCAAGAAGGTCGGCGTCTTCAAGCAGGACCTCGAGACCCGTGCCTTTGGCCACTACCTCAAGAGCGGCAAAGTCAGCGGCGACGAGGAGAGCGGATCCAACGCCGGGAGCGAGGGCGAGAAGAGCGGCCGCAGCGCTGGCTTCGGCGAGCACGCCAAGGGAGCCCAATGACATGAGGGGGAGCCCGGGTGGTTGCTGAACGGGGACGAGGGGTCATTGTCGCGTGTAGAGGGAGCGACGATGACGTGTGAGTATGTGAGAACGAAAACTGGAGTCGGAAATAAATTGCGTGGTAAGACGGACTCGACGACAAGCGAGTTCACGATGGGGATCGTTGACGATGAGCCCGACAGCAAAGGTGAGTTAACTGCTGCAGGGTGTAGTTGTCGACGTAGATCTAGTAGAGGTAGTAGCGGTGACAGAAGCAGCAGAATAGACAGTAAGCTACGTAGGACATTAAAGAATGCGGAATCGTGCTTCATACTGGGAAAGCTCCTCATGCTTGCAAACCGTACTTGTGACCTGTCCTAGACGAAGGAGGATGATCCATACGGGCGCCCGAATGTCTGACGGACTTTTGATGCTACAGAGTACTTTGTACGAGTACATACGAAGTACACATGAGTGCATAAAGGTACGTATCGATCGCGCAGTTCGGGACGTCGTTTGTCCCCGAACCCACCAGACCACACCACCACACCTCGTATGCATGCAGCATTTGTGCGCAGATTCCGGAGAAAAGATGGGCGTCTGCACAGAGTACTTGCTACGTTGTTGAGAAGCACCTGTTAACAAATCCTTGTCATCGGGGGTGGGGTCGTGTGAGTGAGCGACTCGAGTCGACCACTGCAGGCGTGAGGTTTTTGGAACCAACATGCATAGACGTATCCCTACATGCGTGGGATAGGATACTACAGCACCAAGGATGACGGGGGCCTTGGTTGGATGGGCAGGCCGCGTAGGGCTGTACGTAAGATTTTGTGTGTTTTGACGGCGAGCTGCTTTGATGTCTCCAGTACGTAGTCAGACAGGCAAGAGGCGCGCGTAGAATACAGCTGCTGGGGGAGACAACAGGTTGTGG
Organism: Tolypocladium cylindrosporum; assembly: GCA_024340765.1. Classification (NCBI taxonomy): domain Eukaryota; kingdom Fungi; phylum Ascomycota; class Sordariomycetes; order Hypocreales; family Ophiocordycipitaceae; genus Tolypocladium; species Tolypocladium cylindrosporum. Next base: position 15,981 of record JALHCC010000009.1, on the reverse strand, counting down.
AAGTGGCATTGGATGCATGTCAGGTGGCCTGCGCCAAACGGCCCGTTGTGATCACACTTTGGTGTCTCATCTCAGATGTCCGAGAGCAGCGGCGAGGGGGTCCTGAATCCCGATGGCCGAGGCGGTTTGAGGCGACACGGTGACGTTGCATGCTGGAACTGAGGCGTGTTTACTTTGCAAAGGCGAAGGCGAACGAGGAAGACGCGAGGACGAAACTCAAAATGTCAAGGTCAATGGGAAGCAGTTTAATAGGGACGGGGTTGAGCCGTGGTGGCTGCACTCGCGGTGATGAGGGATGCAGGATGTTGCTCCGCGGAGTTTGGCACCGTTGGTGAACCAGTTCGACCAACGGGTGTCGGTCCGGAGGAACCGCCTGGGCATCGAACTCTGCTGTTGGACGGACATCCCATACGAAGACGTCGCGCCAGCCGTATCCGTACTGGCACGAAGCATGCAACTTACTGTAGAAGCCAGCAAGGAGGAGCGCTGAGACACATCTCGGCGCCGAGCCTTTCGCTCCCGCAGCCTGGTATCTTTGACGATGGTGTCTCCGGTGTAGGTTTACATATGTCTGACTTGGTGCCAGGCAAGTGGAAGCTGGGCTGCTGGCTGCCGCACTCGGCCGCAGCAACCCCGACACCGCGAATCGGTCGTCGTCGTCGTCGTCGTCGTCGTCGGAGCTGGCGTCACGGTTTGCCTCTTGCGCTGGTGCTGCCCGTGGCGCGGAGGCAGCAGCCCCAGGGCGTGTCGTTTTTCGTTCAGTGGGAGGCGGGCGAGAGCCGGTGAGGCAAAAGACGCACCGTGGCCTGATTCTGTCTTGCGCGGAAGATGTAGGGGCGCTCAGCCTTACAGTGCAGTTGCTGTGAAGGAGGCCCCCAACTGCCGCTCCTCCCCTCGTCTCATCGAGCCACGGCTCCAACACCAAACACATAGCCGCCATCACCAGGCTTGTTTGGCTTGTTTCCTCGGCACCTCGACGCGATGCGACGTGCCTCGCGACGTTTCTCAAACGGGTGCTTGCTTGCCTCATCGCTCGCGCCCAGACACGGCCGGACAGCGACAAGGACAGGCGTCTGCGCAATCCTGCGCAGCGCGCGCGGCGAGCCCACCCCCAGTGGCACCTCGAGCAGCCACCGAGATGGCCCTCAGCCTCCACGGGCCCAACCAGGCCACCCTCCTCGACGGCCTCTCCACACGGCGACCAAGCAGCACGCGCGCTAGGCGGCTTTGGATCACGATGCCATGCTGTCTCGTCAGCAGTCAGCAGCCAGAAAAACCTCCACGGCCCATGCATCCATCCGCCCATGCGTCCCACGATGCATCCCACGCTCGTCGGGCTGTTCCACTCCTCTCCCGTGCAGGGCACCGGAGCACTCCAGCATCTTGACTGCCGTACGAGTATGCAAGGACACGAGTGGCCCTAGTACTGCGAGTACGGACGACCAGAGACGGCGTTTCTTAGAATAGCCGCTACAGCTAACGGCGTCTAGCGTCGTACTCGAGACGGCAAATACTGGCGCCATGGCTGTCAGAATTCGGCCACCCAGCTGTCTCAGTCTTGCCATCACGTCCACGCATCCACTTGCACACTTACCTGTCTGCATCGATCGCGACATCAGCAGCCGAGCCGGAGCAGAGCAGGGCGGAAGCTTCAACCAGGGCACGAGACATCTGAGAAAAGAATCGAGCCCTGGGCCTGGCATGCTTGGCTCGTCTTTAGCCCGCCCCAGAGGGGAAGCTCCACAAAGCCATCTTGCTCACTCCTCCCGGCTGCCATACCTGCCGCTGCATGTCGTTGGATCGTTTCGTCCTGGTGGCTGCTGGTGCCTTGTCGCTCTCGAACTCGCCCGAGCATCTTCAAGGCCAGAGTCATTTCAGTTCCCGTCTCTCTGCCGCGTCTGCGTCTGCGGACTATCGGGTCATCCACGCCCCCCCGGCTGGCTCCTCTTCGACCACCCCCCTGGCTGGCAAGCATCCGAGCCACGACCCTCGAGGCAATCCGTGTCCCGCCTTGAACAAGCGCTGCTCGAGCTGCTCCCCCACAGTGCCGCATGTTCTTGTAGCGCTCCCGTTGCTGTAGAGGGCGCGCCAGCAAGGACCAACGGCTCATGGCACCCCCCTCGCCCCCTCCCAAACCCGCGCCTCCCATCCGTGCTAGTGTCAACGGGAGCTTCTCTTTGGCTGGCGCCATCTTCGGGCGACTAAAACAAGCCCAGCCCAGCCCAGCCCAGCCCAGCCCGGCTTCCCAATCCTTCGCCGCCGAGGCCCTGCGTTGCTGCGGTACAGGTCCCCCATTTATCAGCTGTGTGTCGCCTGTTGTCTCGCTTATGACCGACCTCATCCTTCACCTTCTCGCTCCGTAAAGCCCCTCCCGCGCCTATCGAGTGCGGTTCGATCTTCGCCTGCCGCCCATTGCGTTTCACTGAGACGTTTGACGCGGCCGTTCGGGGACTGAGCGAAGACAGACGAGGCCATCGAAAGAATCGGCGGTGCCAACAGGACACGACCAACAGAGCGAGCGACAACCCGTGGTCCTGCGCATACCGGGCTAAGGTGCCACGACCGGCCCATCCTTTCGAGACCGATCACCTGCGACCAACAACGCTCGGCTACGGGGCTTCAGATGTCGGTTTGATTGAAAGCAGGGCCCGAGACGCATCGCCTGTCCCCCCGAGACGGACGCCAGCCAAGCGCACAACCGGACCAACTGCAGCAACCAACAACCAACGGCAACAGCCGCTCCGTCCGAATACCTACGCTCCCGCGAGTTCCAGACACATCCTCAGCCCTATCGGCTCGTCGCGCAGAGACCACACTTGTTTCATTCAGGCATTATTGCCGGATTGCCATCGCGCGCGGCTAGCTTCAGCTGACAGCTGAGCGGCTCTTTCGTAGCGCAACACCATCACCTGTTGGGCATCACCAACAGCCAGCTTGCCCTCCGCCTCGTCGCCGTTGACATCGACGGCGCTACTGTATGCCGCCGCTAGTATCGCCTCGCACCGGCATGCCCCATATGCGCGAGGTCAAGACGTGCGACCGCTGTCGCCACTTCAAGCGACGATGTGATCTCCTAAAGCCGTCGTGCACCCGCTGCGTCCAGGCCGGCGTCCGATGCAGCTTCGACGTCGCGGGAGCCGCACCTCCCGGCGGCGCGTCAGCGGGCGCTGCATCGTCGTCTGTCCCCGCGCAGCAGCAGCATCAGTACGCGCTCGCTCCGACAGGCGCGCAGCTGCCGCCGATGCAGATGGGACCAACGATGCAGTCATCTCCGCCGCTGTCCGCGTCGTCGTCGAGGGCCGGAGTTCCCCTTGCGGCAGCTCCCCTCATGCCGGTCCAGGGCTCAGCCGCTGGGCCATCGGCTCTTGGAGCCGCAAACGCCGCCGCTCCGACAGCCCCATCATCGTCAGCGTCGCCGGGCCAGGAGGATCTCGCCGGCACTCCGACCAACGGCCTCATTTCGCCTACGACGTCCACGGAAAGCCCCGAGCCAAATCCCGTAAGCACCGCGGACCCGGTGCCGCCCCTCGATGCGCCTGCGACTAGTGGCTCGCCTGTCAAGAGCGCGCGCATCGTACGCAAACGCAAGCGCAATTGTCTCAGCTGCCTGCGGTGCCATCGCCTCAAGGTAAAATGCGACAAGGAGCTGCCGTGTGGGCGCTGCAAGGCCAGCGGCAACGGCAGAGAATGCTACTACAGCTACAACAAAGGCCCCAACGGCGGCAAGTTTCCCTGCCCCACGGCGCCGGTGCCGTCGAGCAAGGACGAGAAGAAGCCGCAGATGGCGACCTGGCAAGTCCAGCACCGGGTCCGCGGGTCCAGCCACTGGAGAGAGCTCATGACCAAGGTGCGTGTAGAATCTCCCCCGGCCCGTCTGTCGATGAAACTGACATTATGCTCAGATTGGTGCCCTGGCCTCTTCAGCGACCGGGGAGTCGTCTCCCCTAGCCAATGCGCTCGAGGGCGTTGGCACCAACGCTTGCTTGGCCAACTTCTGCCTCCCCGGCAACTTCCCCTTTGGAACGCCTGGCGCTACCAAGTACTATGCTCGTGATGCCGTAACGAGGCTGCTGGCCAGCGAGAGGGCCAGAGCCGACGAGTATCTCGAGCGGTACCTCGAGCTCCTGGACGTCGTCAACCCCATCCTGGACATGCGTTCTTTCCGCGAGGAGATTGATCGCTACTGGCAGGACCCCAACGCCGTCAGCCTTTGCTGGCTGTCGCAGTTCCTCATGGCCCTGGGCCTGGGGTGCTTCACCTCGGCCGACGAACCCCCGGCGGCCACTGAGCTGATGATGGCCGCCGAGGCCTGCCTCATGCAGACGCCCTTCATGTTCCGCCCGACGCTCATGACCCTCAGGGCGCTGTCGCTCATGTCGGTGGCAAAGCTGGTCTGCAACGCCACCTGCTGGTCGGTGGACTCGTGCTGGACGCTCCTGGGGCTGCTCGTCAGGGTCGCCTTCATCTTCGGCCTGCCGCAAGAGAAGAACGACAACGACGAGGAACTGCGAGACCCGGTCGAGAAGGACGCCAGGAAGAAGCTGTGGCTCACGATCCTGTACCTCGACGTCAAGGTGTCCATGTGCACGGGCATGCCACCCCTGACGAGACCGGACGAGCTGGGCGGAATGCCCCTGATTCCCGAATTCGGTGCGCCGGACAGCCTGCAGATGGTCCTCTTCCAGTCCCTCCCGACCGTCCTCGCAGTCCTGGCGCAGATCAACTCCAAGAAGGACCAGATCTCGTACCCAGACGTTTTGCGGTACAACGCACAGCTCCGCGAGCTCATGGGACACGCCCAGCGCGTGTGCACGGCGAACCTGCAGCGAATCACGGTCGACATCTTCCTCCGAAGATGTCTCATGGTCTTGCACCGGCCCTTTGCGCTCCACCCCGATGGCCCAGTCTTGTTCCCCGAGTCGTACTGGTCATCGCTCGAGTGCTCCCTGGCGCTGCTCGTGCATTACCGCGAGCTGTGGTGCACCGACACAGGCCTTCGGCTGGACCTCGTGGGCCGCGCCTTTGTGCTCGACTTCTTCTCCGCCACGCTGACGACTTGCGTTCACATGCTGCGCGAGGACGCACCGCTGAGTGGGGCGGCGGCGACGGGCTGCTTGATCCCACCGAGGCAACTCATCCTAGACACCCTGCGGAGCTGCGTCGACATCTGGAGCGGCGAGCAGGAGAAGAGTGTATGCTGGCGCACGGGGTACCATCTGCTCAAAGCCGTGCTTGCGCTGCTCCCTGGTGTGCCACGCGAGCCGCCGCCGCAGCCGCAGTTGCAGCCGCAGCCGATGGTGATGGATCCTTGAGTTGCCTCACCTACAAACGAGATTACGTGCGCAGTTGTAGTATTTTACATATGAGATATCCCTGTTTAGATAACTCATGGGCGTCATGAGGGTTGCTTTGGCTGTGTGGTGTCACAAACACCATGCTCGACATGCGAGGCGCGAGGAACATAAGTTGCGATATTTGCCGGATATTTAATTCGAGATATATGTATGCCGGGCGTATATCACCGTCTTTTCCTAGCTGGCCTCTTTATGGCTCTGTTTGGGGCCTACAGGAGTTTGCGAGAGATTCCGCGATGGCTTCCCGTCCCTGGGATGTTTGTGGAACATCAAGTCTTCTCGACAGGCTGCAGGAAGCAGACGATATGATGAAACGATGGAAAGGGGGAAGCCATGGCTCGAGATGGGATTGTCAGGTTGCGAAGGGAATATTACAACAGAACACACTTTGGAGAGCCTGCGAAGAGCCTCTTGCTGTGTCCGGCAAGACCGTGGCACATGTCGATTGCACCCAAGGTGCCGGGCAAATCTACGCGTGTTGGCGTGGTTGATATGCCTGTAGATCGCAATCTCCTACATGACAGACTCTAGCCTGGTCCCTGCCGCAAGCCACCACATGGCAAGACGGACAGCGGCTGGCCGCGTCGAAGCCACGAGGTCGGTGGATCTAGGCTTATTTTGTCTCGACATGGGCACTTGGCCGTTTGCAGGAGGATCGTGCGGCTGAGTGCGGGGGACAAATGGCCTTGTTCTTGAGATTTGGGCCATCGTCGTCGATGACTTTATGGCATGAATGAGGGCGATGTCGAGAGGACGGGTGACAGTGGCGCGGTATGGTCCATGGATGGGTACGGCACGTGCGATAAACAGGAGACCTTGATGCTGCCCTGATGATGACAGTGCCAGTTGGGCGTCGTCGGTACGGAGTACCTTGCGCTGCAGAGAAGAGGCCAGCAAAGCCAAAGTCACTGCACCCCGCAAGGCGCCACGGAACATCGTCAGGCCAGCCTGTGCGTCATCTGCAGCCCGCCTACGAATTAATTGTCTCTCTCCTCCCCCGCCTCCTTCATTCCTTCTGGGTTGTGCAACGCAACGACAACTGCAGACAACTGCAGACGGGCATCCATCCACACCACATCGCAGGCAAGACAGTTCGTCTCTCGCCGGAATCACGGGCCTGGTGAGATCGTATCCATCCCAAGCACAGCGGCAGCGTCTCGAGACCTGTGAAGCTCCTGAGCCACCCCCTGCGTGCCAAGCAGCGCCTGACAGCCTGAAAGCGTCAGCTGTTAGAGCTCAGTTCGCTGCCCGGCGGGCATACGACGCAGACCACACTTGTCTCTTTCTGCGCCTTTTCTCTCTGAAGAGTCCTCTGACACTTCGAACCACCTACCCACCAAAACCGCAGGCGAGGCCTAAAAGAAGCATCATGGCTTCCACAATCGAGAGATCGCCGGTGCATTCCCCTCCTGGTCCGGATGCCAAGCGACCAAAGGGTATATCCGCTCCCAATTCTCTTCATGGCAACTATTACCCCGTCGAGAGGGACCTTGCTAACAGGCATATCTTCCCTAGGCATCCTCAAGAACTCCTCGCACCACAAGTCGCCGCCCGCTGCTCCCCCCCAACAACGGGCGCGGTCCATGTCCGGCAAAGAAGTCACCCTCGCAAACACCCAGATCAACGCCGGCGACCGTCGCTCCTCGTCCTCGGCCAGCCGACCCCCGGGCTCCCGGCGCCAATCGGGCGCTTCCGACGGCTTCGTCGAGCCATCGCAGCGGCTCAAGTGGGACGAGGCGAACCTGTACCTCACCGAGCAGGAGCGCACCTCGACCATGAAGATCACCGAGCCCAAGACTCCCTATGCGAAGCACTACGACCCCGCCGAGGACCCGTCGGACGACGAGGACGGCCATCTGGGTCCTCTGGAGGGTGGCGGTGCTCAACGCCCGCGTGCTGAAGAAGACATTCCGGGCCTGTCTCTGGGCGAGCCGGAGGAAGAGGTCCCGGAGGAGGCGACGCCGGGATCGCGAGCGGGAGCGCAAGCGCAAGATGAAGGCGAAGGCGTCCGTCGCAGCTCCAGCGAGAAGAGCGTTCACGTGGAAGAAGACAGCGTTGCCCACCACAGCGCCGAGGACGAGATGGTGGGACTTTCGCCGGAAGAGCGGGAAAAGCACCTCAGGTTCGAGCGGATGCGCAAGAAGCACTACGAGATGAAGAACGTGGCGCAGCTGCTCGGGCACCCAGAGGCGATACCGGATGACGAGGACGACGATGGCGATGCGCCGCCGGTGCCACCGGTGCCAAATGGGTCGGCCATATAGCTGGGGCGGGGACAGTGGTGAGGGCTGGCGATTTACTCTTTGGAATTAGCATACGTATCATGTCATGGCTGACGAATGGGCGATGGGATGCTCTTTGTTTTGAGGTGAGGGTTTACATGCTTTCCGGGCGTTTGCGCATCGGTGGGTTCTGGACCAGACAGAAGGGCGGCGGGACGTTGCGAGAACACATCGCCCTCGTGGGTTGATGATCGATTCAGTCTTTGGGGTGTTGTGGTAAAGAAGACAGTGCTACTCTCGCCGGTTCACACGAGTTGATGCCCAGGCTGTGGCTGTTTGGTCGTCACTTCAATATACAATAGAGCCTATGTATCATAACACCCGCCAGTTGCAAAACACTGTATTGCAACATCGTATTGTAGTAAAGCTCTTGCCCTACACCGGTGGCCTCCGTCTTCTCCGTCTCATATATGCTGTATCCTACAGCAGCCCCTTGCGTGCCAGCTCGATCTTGCGCGCGGCCTCGCCGGCCTTGAAGCCGCCCCTCGAGGCGCATATGCGGCGGCCCTCGGCGAGCTCGAACTTTTCCTCGTTGGGGTCCCAGGCGCAGGGGCAGTGGTGCGGGAAGTGAACGCAGGCGAGGGAGTCGGGGCAGAGGTAGTTGTCGCAGACGGCTGGTGGCTGTTAGCGAGCTGTCTTCAAGGGGCGCGTTCCCCCAGTCCCAGACTCCAGGACGGCCTTTACTCGTCGGTTTTGGGGGGGAACACTTGTCGAACGGGGGGAGGGGGCGTACACTGCTGGTAGCGGCTCTGGTAGAGGGACGCATCGCTGGGGTTGTTCTGGGGTTGGTGGTGTTGTTGGTGGCCCTGGTCGCCGCCGCCGAACATTTGGTCGAAGAAGCCGAAATGCGCGGCGGCGACGGAGAGGAGGGAGAGGAAGGCGAGGAGGAGATGCATATTGGCTACACTCTGAGACTCAAACGAAACTTAAACACAGAATGCCAACCTCAGTGGTTAAAGAGTCGTGATCAGATGTTTGGCCTTGCTGGCCACTCCGGAGTTGGGCTTATCGATAACACCGCCAGGTGGCCTGACTAAGCGCAAAAACTCCAACGTGAGCCGTCACCAGTGAGAAGCTCCAAACAAGCACCTCACAGCCACGACAAGCGAGACAACCCGCCGGCGCGATGCGGTTCCTCACGATGCACCGGCCGTTGCTAGCCGCGGCGGCGGCGGCGTGGCTACCTCGAGTTGCCCTGACCGCGGCGGCTCCCCAGGGCGCGCAATTGATGGGCAGCGTGCTGGCGCTGGGGCGCAGAAATGCGTCGGTCAAGGCGCAGGGAGCGTACAGGAAGAAGAGCAAGAGGGGGATCCCGAAGAAGCTGGGAGCCAAGCGGACGGGAGGTATGCTATCCCCTGTTCCCGAGAAACCCAATCGAGTGGTGTCAAGACGGCCAATTGACTGACCTCACCCCAGACCAGTTCGTCATCCCCGGCAACATCCTCTACAAGCAGCGCGGCACGCACTGGTGGCCCGGCGAGAACTGCATCATGGGCCGCGACCACACGATCCACGCCATGGCGACGGGCTACGTCAAGTACTACCGCGACGCCACGCGGCACCCGGACCGCAAGTACATCGGCGTGGTGTTCGACAAGGCGGACACGCTGCCGTACCCCCAGCACGCGGAGCGTAAGCGGCGGCTCAACATGACGCCGCACGCGGTGCGCCCCGCGGAGGAGCAGGCCGCGACGTCGCCCTCGGGGATACCCTTCGAGGTGACGCGCGTGGAGCCCGGCGAGCCGGACCGGCTGCTGCGGCTGCGGGCCAACTACAGCTACCGCGAGGACAACTGGCGCATCGGGCGGCTGGTGCAGACAACGGGGCTGAGGACGAGGCGCTTCCGCACGAGGAAGCAGTTCTTCCGGCACAGGCGGTGGAGGCGGGAGAGGGAGCTCGAGGGCCAGCGCAAGGCGGAGCGGGCGAGGGCGGAGAGCGGCGCAGGCGAGGGCGTGGGTGCGAAGATGGTGAGCAAGAAGGCGGCGAAGAAGGCGGCGAAGAAGGCGGGCAAGAAGAAGTAGCATGCGTATTGGGATACAGAGGGCATGGGATGCTGTTGTACGATAGCGTGTGTATAAACTACTAGGAATAGAAGGACATGTCCCTCTGAAGTGAAGTACTACCGCTACAGTAATGGGTTTGGAGTGGGCAAGAACCGCAATGGGGAATAAATTCTTGACTCTGCATTCAATCAGGCGATATTGTTGAATCTGTAGTCCGTAGTAGTTCGTATATCGAGGGATAATATTGGTTGTCCGGGTCACAACTGGCAGGCATAAAGCGGGAGCTCGTGTGGGGTGCAGCGCACAGGGCGGCCTATCGAGGCGCACGCGCTCCAGCGCGTCTCACTCAAACGCCTCTCAACTCTCATCAACGGTCACCTCGAGACGGCTTGCGACTCACCAACGGCGCTCGCCCGCAACGGAATTCTCCGACTTACACGCACGGCACACGCCTGAGGTCCTGCCCGATTCTGCGCGCTCCGTTCTCGGCCGGGGTGCTCTGCGTCGGCAGGCGGCGTTGCCTTGCCCGCTCATGCATCCGCCTCCGAGCCGCGGGCTTCGTCGTGACGTACGAGTACTCGGCGGCGGCTAGCTGGAGCACGATACGGCACTTTGCATCTCTTGGCGCCTGTTCACGCTTGTACTCCCACGCAAGACCACTCTGGGGACGCTCACGCTGCCCAAGCAGGCTGAGCGGCCATGGCCACGCTCCAGGGGGCGCCGGTGGCGACGCCCACGATCCACGCCACGAAGACAACCCCCGCGGAGGGAAAGGCCACTCGTGTCGTGAGCGGCATCATACCAGAGAGGGCACCAGTGCCCTCCAGCTCGGCGTCTCCCGCCCCGGGTCAACAGCCCCCGCTACAGCAGAAGCTCCAGCCTCTCCAACCGCAGCAGCTTGACCCTCTGCGTCCGTCGTCACAGTCCCAGTCGCCCCAGCCCGGCGGCGAGGCGAACAGGGGCATGGCGGCACACCACCGCATCCTGGCGCTGAACCGCGCGTGGGAGGAGAAGCGCACGAAGAAGCGCAGAGAAGGGTTGGAGGCAGAGGACAGTGATAGCTCGGATACGGACTCGGACTCTGAAGAGGGTGATATTATCATCCCGCCGAAGAGAAAGGTATTGTCGCCGGGAAATCAGCCTGCGCAGGCTACGCAGGCTACGCAGGCAGGTGAGCTGCCCTCATCCAACGCCGATGCCAGTGGCTGCACGCCGTGTTGCGGAATCGCTGACTCCAAACCAGCACCAGCAGCGCCTTCAACGCCAGCAACGAGCTCCCAGCTCCCAGGGCAGCGCCTCGCCACTGTGCCAACGTACCTGATGGTCCCCTCAAGCTCCAGCAAGACCCCGGTGCCGCTGCCCGACTACACCTGGAAGCCGCTGCCCGGCTCCAGCAAGCCGGATCAGAAGGCCGTGCATCCCCCTGCGCGCGCCAACGCGGCGGCGCAGAAGCGGCCCACTGCCGTTGAGTTGCGAGCTGAAGCACGGCGCTTTGCGGACGCGCTGGTGCGGAAGAAGCTTGCACTGGTAGGTGCGGGGAGCGGCACGCCGCAGCAGAAATCTGCGGGTGAAGCTGCAGCCCGGGCTTCTACGGGGACGCATCTGGTCAAGGCCTCGGCAACGTCCTCGGTGAAAGGCGTTGCAGGAGCACCTCCAGCCAAGGTCTCCGCAGTGATACCTCCAGCCAAGGTCTCTACAGTAACACCTCCAGTCAAGGTCTCCATGGCAACACCTCCAGTCAAAGCCCCCGGAGGATCTTTGATATCACCCACCAGCGAGATGCGCTTCACGACGCCCGGCCAGCTGCTCGCCCGGATACGGCATGCCGCTCCTCCATCTCAAACGACTCCAGCTTCAGCACTCCCTCCGTCAGCATCAGCTCCGACACAACTGCCCAACATCAATCGCGGCAAAGGTGATTACGAGTCCGACTGGGCAGTTGATGCTTCAGGAACTGAAGAAACGGACGACAATTCGGACGTCATGATGCTTGACGAAGCGCCACCTGGGTTTGGGGTCATTCGGCCCGCCAAGCCTATATCCACCAAGCTTACCAAGGGCAACAACGAGGGCCTGGAGAAGAATATTGACGGGAGGCCTTATACTGTGTTTTACCGTGAGTATTCTCCTTGTTTACAAGGTTTTGTGTGATACGAGACGGGCTGCTAACCCCAGACTCAGCCTCCGACGGCCCTCGAGAGGCTGGTAGGGGCACAATCATCCCGACAGGGTACACCCTCCACGAGCCCCCGTTGCGGTACATTTGCCCTGTCCGTGACTGTCGCCGGCTCCTCAAGAACATGACTGCGCTCGGTGGACACTTCACCGCCGCGCACAAGGGTGGCAAGTTCAACGACAACCGCGACGGGACCCTGTCCCTGGTCGATACGTACAAGAACCCCACCGGCTACTCGCCTGGCATCGTCATATCGCAAAACCCCCTTCCGTTGAATGCTCCGCCTCCTGTCGAACCGAGCATCCCGCCGTGGAGCAACTCGCTCAAACGAGGGGGGAACCCGTTTCAGCCCGTACAGGGAGGCAGAAGGTCTAGATGGGTGATTGGGGCGAGCGGCATCCCAGTCACGCCTACTCTCCCATCGTCTCCAGTGCCCAAGACGACAGTCCAGAAGCCGGTTCAGGGAACCGAAACCGACGTCATCAGCTACTTGCATAGCTACCTGGCAAAGACTCAGACCATCCATTATCGGCCAGATATCCGCTTCATGGAGAAGCTCCCCCGCTTGCGAGATCTCCCAGCCGACTGGATAAGCGATCACCGGACCTCGTACCTTCCCATCGGGTTTTACGCATCCGCGCTGGCGTACCTGACCGGCGACGAGATTACGGGCGCGGGAGCTTGCACGCAGAAATTGGGCAGCAAGTCGCATCTGTCCGATGTCTGCATCGCCCTGCCGAGCAGCCTGCCAGCGTATGCCAAGAAACAGTTCGCCAAACTCACAACCTGCGTCGGATGTCACTACTATTCCCACCTCTGTCGGCAGCGAAACGCGTGTGACTGGGCCAACAACCGGTATTCGTCGAGCGGTCCCGTGGAGAAGAGCAAGGCCGCGCCTGCTGCGGATGTGCCGTCCAACTCTGCCACTCCAGCGACCTCTTCTGAGCGGGAGGACGTGGTGGCGGGAGAGGCGACGACACCTGCAAATGCGATGCTGCGGCCACGAACTCTGGCGAGCACGCGAGAGCCGCGAAACAAGCGGCCAGCCCCGGCCTTGCCTGCCGGTGTCGGCCCGCCACCCAAGGCCGCGAAAGTCTCGGCCGGTTCGACGGCTCAGCGGCATGCTGCAGGCCTCGACGAGATGGAGCCTTGGGAGTTTGCGCCGGGGCGGCTGACAGACGACACCGGGTCTGAGAGTAAGTGAATGGTCAGAGGCCCCCTGAGTGCTCCATGTCAACTAACGCACATCTACAGACGTTGCCTTTTCCGGCGCCTACCTGACGAGCGCGCAGCCCGTCACGGTGTTCCAGGACGTCGGCATCAACGTCATCGTCGTGAAGCCCGGGAGCAGCAACCGCTGGGCGACGGAGACGGACAAGCTGCGGACGTGCACGGTAGCGGCGGGCAAGATCAGGGTCAAGGTGGCGGAGACGACGTTCCAGGTCGGGCCAAACGGCGCCTTCGTCATCCAGCCGGGGCAGACGGCCCTGGTGGAGAACAAGTGCTACTTTGACGCGACGGTTCATTGCGTCACGGTCAAGGACTACGAGCTGAGCAGCTGAGCGGGCGTTGGGCTGGGGCGTCTTGAACGTGCGGCGGGGGGCGGTACATGTACACGGGAGGGCTGGGTGGTCTGGGTGGTCTGGGCTGGAGTCGGACAGGCATGAGGCTCAAGGCTCGGTGGGGGGAAGGCTGTGATTCACAGAGTTCGCCGGGCCGGAGTCGGACAGGCATGAGGCTCAAGGCTCGGGGAGAGGAGGCTGTGATTCACAGAGTTCGTCGGGGCTGGTGACGGTGCGACCCCTTCCCGCGATACCGTGATACGCGAACCGCGACACGTAATTAGCTCTCTTCGGAGAAGGAGCGAATGAGAATAGCCTGGATCCGTCCGGGCTGCTCAACTGGCATTCAGGTGCGGTGCGAGGCGAGCGAGGCGACTTCTCCCGCCGAGGCCATGTGCCACGATCACGGGTGGCGTCGGTGTCTCACATGAGCGCCGGGCGCGGGCGAGGCATCAGCCGGCCCGCCAAGCCGACGCCGCCTGCGCTTCTGCGGTGGTAAACGACGACGGGGAATGATGATGGAAATCACGAGCAGGGCGCGGAACGTTGCGGATGGACACTGCGAGCGGCGATCCGGAGGTCTGGGGGGCGCGAGTCGGACCGTTGGGGGCTGCCGCCCACAGGGGATGGCAGGGTCGTGACCTGGGGTGGGAGAGAGAGCCTCATCGTTTGCCTGTGCGAGGCAGGTGATGCAGGCGATGACGGCAGTCTCTTGGCTCGTGAGGATGGCACTTGGGGTTTATATGCTTCAACTCTGTCGGCTTCAACCCTGTCGGATCTTCAACTCTCAGATCTGTTTGATCCTGCGGTTACATGGACGTTGGCTGCCAACGCCTGCCGCTACCCTATACCTGCGCCGCGTGTAAGACGACCCCGGGAGCGACAACGACACCGCAACAAGCGACACAGCGGCTGCCATGGCTGCAGGCAGTGACGGGGCTCTCCCGGGCCCTGCATTCGCCGCCGCGGAGCCCGCCAACGACGCAGACTCGCTGCACGTCAACCCCGGGAGCCCCCGCAGCCCGCCTCCGCTGGACGGCGAGCACGACGGCAGATCACCGCAGCCGCCGTCGCCGCCGTCGCCGAGCTCCGGGACCGACGAGACGGACCTCAAGGCGGACGCAACTCACTATGAGGCCCCCAACGAAAAGGCCGCGCCTCGCTTCATCGTCGACCCCGCGGGCGACCTCACCTTTGACGAGACGACGGTCGACGTCGTCACGGTGCCGTGCCCCGGGGGCCACCCGCTGCGGAGCTGGAGCCGCGACGGGCTCATGAGCCGCTACTTCGGCGCGCCGTCGATGCGCGACGCCGAGGTCAAGGACGAGCTGGAGCGGCCGGGCCCGTCGTGGGTGCGCCAGGGCGTCCGGCGCGAGGCCGACCGCGCGCGCATCCTGCTGTACGAGCACCCCACGGCCGTCGAGGGCACGACGCTGAGCCGCCTGGCCGACGCGCTGCTCGAGGAGCTGCAGGCGCTGCGGGCCACCGAGGGCCGCGAGAGGCCGTTGGTGTTTATCGGGCACAGCGTCGGCGGGCTGGTGGTCAAGATGGCGCTGACCAAGGCGAGCCGCGGCGGCAAGTATGAGAACATCATGCGCGAGTGCTACGGCGTCGCTTTCTTTGGTGAGTTCATGTCGCGTCGTCATCTTCACTACCTGCCTGCTCGTCGCGAACGTCGGCTGACCGTCTCGCAGGCACGCCGCACCAGGGGTCCAGCTACTTCGCCATGCCCAGCCTGGCCCCCAGCATCCAGGCCCTGCTGCAGCTCGCCGCGCCGCTGCCCGCCTCCGTCACCGACGACCTGCGCGTGGGCAACAGCCTGCTGCTGCACGTCGACGAGGACTTCAAGTCGGTGTCCAACGACGTGCGCGTCTGGACCTTTTACGAGACCATCGACTCGCGGCTGTCGGGCGGCGGCGGCGGACCCGGCCCGGAGCCGGGGGACGTGTACTTCACGGCGCCGCTGACGTCCGTCAAGTCGGCCATCCTGGGCATGCGGCTCGAGATGATCTTCCCGATGCAGAGCGACCACGCCAACATGGCGTCGTTTGGGCGGAGCAACGTACACACGCTGCGCATGTTCCTGCGGCAGCTCGCGGCGCAGGTCACGCGCGCCGACATGAGCCTGCGCGACGCCGACGCCGACGGCCACTGGACGCTCGGGCTGGGGCAAAAGGTCAACGTCGAGGTGCACGGCTTCTTCGACGACCCGCTCGTCGGGGGCCATCCCGAGGAGGGCTCGGCCGTGCGGGCGTGGTCGACGCGGCTGCCGCTCAAGGAGTTCCTCAGCAAGGGGCCCGAGGCGTGCCTGAGCGAGCGGCTGAACGAGGTCGAGGGCGCCCCCGAGGAGACGCGCTTCCTGCGGGCCCGGGGCAGGACGTCGTTGATCGAGAGGGACGCGCACGGCGAGCGAGGCGGCTCGGTCTTCACGCCGCCCGCGCCGCTGACCATCAAGAACGCCCTCGGGATCCAGGACAGACTGGCCGCGGCCCAGCTGACCGTCACCCCCGGGTCGCCCGTCCTCCGGCCCGTCGACGACCCCCGCGACCGGACCCGCTCCGCGCCGGCGCCGGCCCCGAGAGGCCCGACGACGACGCCGCCGTC
>JALHCC010000127.1:0-14260 GCA_024340765.1 Tolypocladium cylindrosporum | reverse complement strand
AAAAAAAAAAAAAAAATCGACTTTAACTCCACTTTCAGGCCCTCGGGCCTGAAAGTAAACCATCGAGAGTAGACAGCACAACCATGCAAACCAAACCCAGAAAAAAAGAAGAGAAAACAGATAGGTATATGCTTAGGAAAACGGAGAAGTCCATGTTCCCCGGTAATGCAAGGAAAAGGTCGTTTCAATCATCGCAGGTTGATTAATACACGCTATCCTCGTCCGCCCCCTGCGAGATCATCGAGGGGGTAGATACGTTCGAGGAAGCTTCGGGGTCGTCGACATAGCCGACAAGGGCTTGTGAGTGCAACTTGAAAGACTCGCCCATCAGGCGCGTGATCCTGTGAAGATACAGTTAGCATCATTTCTATCCGCACTATGAAATCGTCAGTGGGAAACTTACCCCCAAACCACGACTTCATCAAGCATCGAGCCCCAGAGACGTGCCACAACTGAGCTGAGCTGAGACATGTAGCTGTCGTTCAGGTCCTTTTTGAAGAGCTGCCGGATTTTGTTGTACATGTCCACTTCCTCCTCCGTCGCTTGCTCCTCGTCATGTTCCAGGCGATAGAGCCACAGCGACAGGATGATCATGAGGTCCATGCCGCAAAGCGGGTGCTCCACGCTCCAGCTGGTCGGCGATGTCCGTGCCACCCATCGAATGCCCTGCAGTACGGCCGTCTCGATACAATTGTAGCATTCCTGGATGACCTTGATCATCTCGCTCGAGCGCTTTACGCGATCCCGAGCGTGAGACATGGCCGCCGCCACTTCGTATGGGTCGTGATACCGCAGAGCCTCCTGCACGCTCTTCAGGTCCACCTCAAGCCGGGCGCGGGCGTTGCGATACATGGCCTTAGCGTTGAAGATCAGGGGGTGGTGGCCCTTGTGGGGTGCGCTGAGCGGTACAGCGACCGACTCGGGCTCACACAGGTCCAGGGATTTCTCCCAGGTCTCAAGAGCAAGTCGAAGCTTGTACTCGGTGACGACGTCCTGGAGGGCCTCGGGGCTCCGCTTGTGGTACCAAACCTCGAGGAACAACGCATTGATCATAACTCGGGTGGCGAAGGCGCTGTATCTCAGTGTTTCGCCCTGGAAGAGATTGTCGTGCGCCTCCATAAAGGTCACAGCAGGCGAGCTGTTCAGGTGCTCGAGCCACGCCGCCTCGTCCGCAACCTGCACGTTCCACAAAGCCTCCGTTGAGGGCAGCTGCAGGTCCTCGAACTCGTTGAAGCCGATGGCCGGGGTGTGGTTGTAGCTCAGCGTTAGCAGGCCGAAGAAGATGTACACAGCGTAATATGTACGGCGACAGCCCTCGTCCTCGACCCAT
The DNA here is from genome assembly GCA_024340765.1 of Tolypocladium cylindrosporum. NCBI lineage: Eukaryota > Fungi > Ascomycota > Sordariomycetes > Hypocreales > Ophiocordycipitaceae > Tolypocladium > Tolypocladium cylindrosporum. The sequence goes on along the minus strand of JALHCC010000127.1, from coordinate 12,930 downwards.
TCAGCGCGGGTGGGATTGGAGCTGCCACGGGCCTCCTGGCGCAGCTTTAGCTCGTACCTGTTGCCGGCGACCATGTTGGCGAGAAGACTCTTGATCGAGCACGCCCATTCCAGCCCCTTGGGGTCACCGCTCCAGCTGGCGAAGATCATGTTCAAAAGAGAACTCTGCATGGTCCAGAGGGGGCACTTGCGAGAGCTGAAGTTTTCCTTGTTCTGCAGGAACTGATTAACAAGGACCTTGGATCCAATGTGAAGCATGTAGGCCTGGTCCTGGTCGAAGGCGTACAGGGCGCCTATGCTCAGCACCGCCAACAGCAAGGGGGGCGACATTTGCGAAGGGGTGAGTGAGGCCGGATGCAGGAAGGGGAGGTGATGGTGGAACATGCCAAAGTACGTCGACAGATAGCGGTTGAGCGAGCCGAGGCCAGGAAGGCGGAAACCTTCAGGGATGTTATGCTCCCGATCGTAGCTGCGGATAGTGTCCAGAATGGCATTCCGCTCCTCGTCGCCGGTCACTTGGGGTGCCTTGAAGCCCGAATGCGATGCATCGGCCATCGATGGGCTCTGGGGCACAGGGGTCCCGGCGTCAGAGTTTGGCAAGGAGTTGATCATAGTCTGCAGGGCCGGAACGAGGCCATTGACGTTATGGCTAGCCATGGAAGGCAGGTGGTTGACACGGGACTGGTGAAGAGTGCTGCCGGGAGCAAACGGTTGGTGCGATTCGAAAGATCCCGATGCGCTCGAAGTGATCGAGTGTGCTTTCGGCTCCGTCACGGACTGAGGCATGAAGCTATCCCATTGCACCTGGGGTAGGGCAATAGCACCAGACGGGTATGTGACGGTCGACTCCATGATGGAGGAGCTGCGCGGGGAGTAGGCCATGGAGGGGCTGTCCTCGTAAGCACCGTCTTCTCCACGCATGGCAGCAGTGGCCTTGTGATGCAGGTCTGCCACGAGCATCGCCGCGGCTTCTACATCGAAAATGCCGTCGTTGCCAGCCTCCATCTGCTCGAGAGTTGACGTGTCGAGCGGGAGGGAAGCCTTCGAAGGGCCGCCAATGGCTCGTGTCTTGGGGCCTCCAGCGCGGCGTTTGCCATCGCTGTGCAAGGGAATGCCACCATCTTTGGCGTGAACGGTCCGGTCATGCCTGAGAAGGAGATCGCGGCGGACGAAGGTACTTCTGCACTTCATGCACTTGAAAGGGCGCTCTTTGGTGTCTGGATTCCGGTTAGCAGGGGAAACACCAGGGACGAACAGTTGTCAGGCGTAAATGTGGTAAGGGAGAAACCGGCGGGGAGGGTGTTAGAGAGAGGGGGTTGTTTCCGAGTACGTACGTGATCGCTCATGCCGGCTTCGGTGTTCACTCCGACTGAAGGCTCTGTTGCAGAACTGGCACTTGTACTTGCGTTCTGGTGCGAGAGATGCCTTCCGCGAGGATGATGTCGAGGCCGCCGGTGGCGGGAGGACTGCGACGCTGGCGCCGGGCATCTTGATGGCCTAGTCGCGTGTTTTGCTTCGCGGGTTGACTGCGCAGGAAACGACGGCAGTAACTCGGCGGTGACGACTTCGGCCACAGGACTAGTCCTCTGGCAGCACGATGGTTGAATATCGTCTGGTTCTGGGCTCTCGCTCTCGACTCCTAGCTCCTCGCTCGCACGCGCTCCCGTGGGCTTTAAAGTGTGACTGCGGTGGAATCGGTCGTGTAGTTGGTCATTGGAAGCGGTGGTATCCTGGTCATGGAAAGAATGTGTGGGTTTGGATTAAAGTCAGAGGCTCTGCCTTGCCTCGACGAGTCGGTTCCGTACGAGCGGCCGACGATGATGGGGGTTGATGGGGAGCGTTGACGCGATGGGGGGGGGTTTCTTGAGAATGATGAGATGGGAGGGGAAGATGGGAGGAGGAGGAGAGTAGTAGTAGTCGAGGAGTTAGATGGGAGAGGGGAAAGAGTCTGGGGGGAGGCGCCAGAAGCTGGGTGCAGGGGGTCGGGTTAGCAGAAAGAGGGGGGCGGGCGCAGAGGAGGGAGGGAGGGAGGGAGGGAGGGGTTGGGTGGCTGACAGAGGGCGGAAGCTCTGGCAGAGGCCAGGCAGTGGCCGCCTCGCGTTTGTGGCCGTGCCCACGGGAGCGAAGTACGTACCCCAGTACCGCGGTGCTTGGTTAAGGTACAATGGGCCTGGGCAGTCGTGGCCCGTGCCAGTACGGAGTACAACGCAACGCATTACCGGCGCATGAGGGAGTGGAGGGGCCTCGGGTGTTGGCGCTGTTTGGCGCTGGCGTGATCGGGATACCTAAGGTACCTACCTTACCTACCTAGGTAGGTACCTCAGGTACCTAGATATGGCGCTGACAGGACCTCCAGGTGGTCGCTGTAGTCCGTAGCGGGGCACTCGTCAGTGGAGGGGTGAGGCGGGGGGGCTGCTGTTTTTTGCTGTTTGTCGCAGCGGTACCAGGAAGAGACGCTGTGCCTTGGCGCAACCCTCCCCGAAACCCAAACGCTGGCCACCACCCAACCCGCGCTCCCGCCGATGAAAACTCTGCCAGGAGAACCTGGACGGTTGGCCGTAAAAGCGGCACCGCGACCGTGTCGCACAGGGCAGAGGCGCGCCGGAGTCGCGCATTTGCTGCACTCTGGGACCTGTCTGAGGCTGTCACTGTGCCTGTGCAAGGAACATCGCTGCGTGGCTGCTCCTCCGGTTTCCTGTACGAGTACAAACACTCGGCGCCCATTACGACCATTCTGACTGTACCTGCATACTCTGGCTGAACCAGTTTGCTTTTGTTTGGCGGCCCGCGATGGATGCAGCAAGCCTTGCTTGAAAATTACCGTGGTAGAGCTGCGTGGGTGTGTTCCGGGTGGTACGATCGTTCATGGTGGTCGCGAAGGCACAACCCGCGGGCCATGGATGCTGGCCTCGGCAACGTCGGGTTCTGTGCGATTCCGGTCCATCTTCTCGTCCTCACTCATCGATGCACCTGAGAGGTTTCCAAGCCGCTACCCCGGTGCTAGACTCGGGAACTACAGGCTAGACAACGCCGCAACGGGCGCTTTGTCGTCGTCGTCAACGAATGAATGAATGAATGGAAGACCTCAAGGGCAGCTTCATCAGCGGGGGTCTTTGTTTGCTGCCGTGTCCAGCATGGCGGTACGGCGCGGTGCCTGCCCCTCCACCCCACCATTGGTAGGTGCGAACCCATAAACGGCAAGGTGGCCTGGCTGGATGGTGATGCTGCAATCCAGCGGTTCCCTGGTGGCATTGCTGCACAAGCACGACGTCCGGGACAAGAAAAGGGGGCAGATGAGGAATCCAGGGGAACAGTCGCTCCCTCGAATGACCAGTCGAATGTGCCCGAGGCCACGAGCCCGGCGAGCAATTAAGCGATTAAGCGAGCGCGTGTCCTGACACGGTCTGGCATGGAAAAACCCGCGGTGTCCAGACGCCGCGATCCTGCTTCCAGCACACCGGTGCAGGGCCAGCGCGCCTTGCTTCTTGGAATCCGTCCGTCCTGGCATGGATGCCAGCTCGGCTGCTTGATCCCACGGCCCACCGATACGCCAATCTCCCCAGACGGATTGGAAGCCGTGGGCTAGCCCGCCCTCGTCGCCAGACGCACTGTACTGGCGGTGTGTCACCGCCTGTCGGGGGCCGTCCGCCAAACCCATCGACACGGCTCGCTGCTTCAGCCGACGCGCCCTGTCCCTCTGTCCTCTGCGCTGGGACAGCAATGCACTCGTAATTTCTCCCCGAGTCAGAGGGGGCTAATTTTACTAAATTCCCCCATAATAGTCGTGATTGCAGTTATTATTATCCCGTATACGACCGCGTTTCTAGTACATCGACACTCGGCCCCATCCACGTCTCCTGAACCAATTTCATTAAAGTGCTGGTCTGCTCGTGCTCGTACGCATCGGGACGCCGCGTGGTGGATGAAGCCTCCCGCTCCCGATCCCGTCCACGCGAGTCAATCGAGAGTCGTGCGTCTGTCCCTTTCGCTGACGCGCCTTTCCTGACGCGACGAAGGCCAGGGGGTTTGCAGTTGGTGCGCATTGTACATAATGCCTGTACGAGTACTGAAGATGTCGGCCGTCATGAATGCCCCGGTTAACTGGATGACTTTGCCAGGCCGACAGGCAAGGTATCCGCACGATTCCCACGCTGCCGCACGGATATGCAGCTGTTCACCGAGGTCGGCCATGGACGACAGACACATTGGAACCAGAGTGGTCGCCGAGTGGTGCATTCCTACTTTCTATAAAGCCGAAAAACACCGCCTCTCCTTGTCCTTTCTGCACCTTTAGAGAGACGTGGCCCGGGCAGAACCTTCCAGGCTACGAGTAGACGAACCTCTGTTTCCCCGTCCGAAGCTCCGGGCCCACAGGCACTGACAACAGGAGAGAGATGGGCAAGCTGGGCAAGGTAGCTCATGCTAGTGCTCTCGCGACGTTGCCCCGGACTAGACGGGCGAATCTCCTTGCAGCTATCCACTGCATCAGTGCTACTGGAGGCCAGCGTTTACGAGTACTCGTAGCTAGCAGTTGAGCTGGAGCCCACCTCAGTCCCAAAGATGTGGCCGGCAGGCGTACAGTACTCGTAATCGCGCCCTGGAATAAGCAACAGTCACCAGAACACCCGGTACCTACTCGTACTGGCTTGTGGAAAAGGGCGTGTGCGAATCAATCGAACCAACGCTGGCTCCGTGCACCCCCCTTTTACTGAAACTGTAAACTTCCAACCCCGCAACTCGTCGCGTAATTGGCGTCCCCGCTTGGCTAGGTTATGTAAGCCAGCAGTTCCAACTACTCTGCGATGGTGCCGAAGCTCGATGGGCAGCTGGAGTTTGCGCGAACCATCGAGGCAGCTGTTCACCTTACCGAAGGTAGGTGTGACTTCTTCAGTTTGAGCCCTGCAGTGGAAAGTACGGTCATGATCAGAGGCTTGGTAACGTGCTAGAGGCCGGTGGCCGGGGCTCAGTGTCGATAAAGCCATGCGGTCGGCCCGCAGAGTCGCCGCCTCGGCGGATGACGAGTACGACGATGGCGCCCATGGAGACATCTGGATGTGTGTGAATCAGTGGCAGCAACGCCTGCGGCCAGCCTCCATTGTCATAACGTAAGGCCTCTCCGAGAGGCCAACGGGCCATGCTGGCGGGTCCGCGGCACGGTTCCGGGCCTAGCAGAGCGTCGCCGTTGGCAGCGCCCCACGTGGTCTCACTGTGATGGGGGGCTCAGAACAGTCCTCCGCCTCCCTCCTCTTGGAATTGCGAGCCCACTTTTGCCAGTGCTTTGCGCCAGATTTGTTTTTGTGTATCAGAGACTTCAGCCTGCCAGGGGTATATTAAGAAGTACAAGTGTCGTGGAAGGTGTCAGGAAGACCAGGAAAATTTTGCTCACTCAGGGGCATTAGGAGAACGTGCCTGGGGGAATTCGTGCGCTTTTGGTTCGCAGGCTACCTATCGAATCCCAAGCCGATTCCGACAAGGACGAGTAGGATGGAAAGTGTAGTCGAACCCCCAGCCGCCGAGCTCTCCGTAGCATCCTCCCTGTAGTACTGCAGCAACGGCGGAGACGGCGGGAACTTGACGAAAGGACATGCATCGGGCCAGCTCTGGTGACCTGGTCGCTCAGCGGCACCTGAGGTAGTATTAGTACCCGAACAAGCCCAGGGAGGCTGTCTGGGCGACACGTTGATGGTTGATGGCGGGCGGCTGTGCCCGCTGCGTCCTCCCTCCCCCACGCCTCGCCTCGGCTCGCTGTTTAGTATGGAGGCACTGACATGGCCGTGCGTTGGCGCAGTCAGAGAACAGCCAGCTCCCTCGTTCTCAAACAGTCTTCAGCTGCCAGAGACCATGGGCTTGCCTAGGTACCTCCTCACCACCTCAGTAGTGGTGGAACACGTACTCGTACGTGATGCTCGTACGAAGTGCATGCAGACACCAATTTCTGGGAATGGCGGCGACCAGGCAGGCCAGTCGTTGGTAGCGAGGCCAAACACTCACCAGTTCAACGACATTGACCACGTCTCGATACCATCTAATCGGGCCATTCCATCGATGCATCCATGTCTGTCGCCGCCTGACTTGTGACGGCTCCGTGGTGGTTGGTTGGTGGTTGGTGGTGGTGGTGGTGGTGGTGGTGGTGGTGGTGGTGGTGGTCATGCTTTGTGCTCGTGCCCCGTGCCGTGTTACCTGAGCTGCGAGCTTGCTCGCCCCTGTGGGCGAGGGAGCCCAGCACCCAAACAAGGCCCGATCAGGCCAGAGGGCACAGTCCGACTGATGCAAGCCCGTGGAACAAACCTGTCGCTCGTCGCTGCTCCCACGAAGCTTTCGCTGCAAGGTAAGCCGCGGCCGGAATGCCCATACATACTCGCAAGGTCCTCGTAGACAGTAAGGCAACAAGGAGAATGTCAATACCTTGCTATGCCTGCACTTCGTGGGGATGGTCTACGAGTACTCCGTAGATGTTGGCCCCCTCGTCGTGGTATGGGTGGTTGTTGGTGGTCTGTCGTCCAGCATGGCCTCAGTAATCTGTACCCAAGGTTTGGCTACTAGCATGATTCGTTGGCAACAGGTACAGCTGCTGCTAGAAATTGTTGTCGGGGTACTTGGGAATCTGCAGGCCCGCTAACTTGGGCGGGGCGCGGCGCCAGTGGTGGTCTCACAGAGAGAGAGGCCTGACCAAACACACCACCCGCCTCGAGTGCCCGCCTCTACCTACTCGTACCTACCTACTCAGGCACTTGCCGCGCTCTGGCCACCACCTCGGCCAACCACCACTCACAGCATACGGAGTACAAACTTGAAGGTAAGGTAGGGATCAGACACAACGACTCGCATCAACTGCCACGCGACCTGGTGCTTCCTAGCGGCGACGACTTGCATCAAACACAGCTGCAAGAAACGAACCCCTGGCTGACCATCCCCTCGCCTCACCCACCCGGCAGCCACCAGCACCAGCCAGAGACCCGGCGGGCCCCGCCCCCCGCCGTCCCTGTCCAAGGGCTCCCACAACGTTTTGAGTCGGACCCGGCTTCGCCCCTCTCTGAAGCAGCCCATCAGCCTCGCCTCAACTCTCACAACGTCCCTTTCGTTGAGCATTGCGGTCGCCGCCTCTCCCTCCCTCCTTTCGCACCGTACGCGACGTCGACGCCTTGCACGGAGCACAGATACGGGTGGCATGCTCGCTGCGGTCGCCAATTCATCGTGCGCCGCCTTCGGCTTGGGACCACGGCTGACTCGCGAACCGGCCATGTCCTGAGGTCGACTCTGTCGCCGCATACCCCGATCGTGGTACTCGCCCTTTGCCTCTGCAGCGACATCAGTTGCGCGGCCTCATCCCCTAGCGACCATCGACGGGCCTTCCCGCAGGCCTTTTACCCCTGCATCGACGTTGAACCGCAGACCGTCCTTGTCCTCGATACAAACCCCTCTAGCCCCTCCTGATCGATCACCATGGACGGCGTTGTGGGCACGGCGCCGCCAGGCACCATGTACGTGCGCGCCCTCTACGACTACGAGGCAGACGACAGGACCAGCCTGAGCTTCCACGAAGGCGATGTCATCCAGGTCATCACGCAGCTTGAGAGCGGCTGGTGGGATGGGGTCATCAACGGCGTGCGCGGCTGGTTCCCCAGCAACTATTGCCAAATCATAACTGGCCCCGACGATCTCCCAGACCATGGCCACAACGGTCACATGGACCACATTGACGACGATGGTGAAGACAACGACGTCTATAATGAAAGCTTCGACCAGGGCGATGATTCGGAAGCAGACGGGCCCAGCGGCTTGCCTTTCGAGGGTACGGACGCTGCCGACAAGTCCAGGGCTGATTTTTGGATCCCTCAGGCAACTCCAGACGGACGCCTGTTTTACTACAACATGATGACGGGCGATCGCAGCATGGAGTTGCCACTTGAGTCGCCAGTCTCTTCCACCGAGACAGGTCCTCGGGATCGCATGAACGTAACAATGCCCGACAAGACTCGCCCTCCTCCCGAGATGATGGCCAGAGGATTGACTCAGGACGAGGATGACGACTCGGCTACCTCTGCTTCAGAGGCTGAAGGGGAGTCTTTGATGCTTGCTTCAAGAGGTTTCACGGTATGCGATTTCCCCCTCCCCCAAGATCACCGCTATGCCCTGTCTTTTCGTATCGCTAACCATACCTATCAAGTCTCGAAATCGGACCTCATTCAACGGCGTCCTGTCTCCTTCGACGTCTATGGACTCCATCAACGGTGCCTCCCCAGTGCGTCGCAAGAGAACTGACGTTGTTCCGAATGGCAAGTCAGCTAGCGGCCAGCCTCCGAACATAGCCTCGGCCACGTCTTTCACCAGCACGACTTACAATCTCCCGACCACCACGACCGTCCCACGATCCTTCTTTGACGACGGATCAACTCCTCCCTTAACCTGGAGCCTGCTGGTCTCCAACATGAAGCGTGCAATCGATCGATATCGCGAGGCCATCACAAACAACAGCCGCTCCGAATACGTCGCAAGGGCCGAGGATATTTCTGATCACCTCCGGCTTCTACTTGCCGCTGGGTCGGGCACCACCGACAATCACTCCGGCCAGCCCTCCATTATCTCCACGAACAAGGCGCTGTATCCCCACTTCCGAGATATGATGTCCAAGTTCTCCAAGCTCGTCATCTCCTCCCACATCGCTGCCGCCGACTGGCCGAATGCCGAATCCGTTCAAAAGTGCTTGCAAGAGGCAGACGGTGTTCTGCTCGGCGTTTTCAGCTACGTCGAGGTTGCCAGACAGCAAAGAGGGGAAGAAATTCCGCGCCTGTTCCCGGGTTTCGTCATTGGCAGCAATGCCGGCGGGAGTTGGCAGAATAACGGTTTGGGGCCGCAGGATCCCATTGCCTCCAACTTCTTGGATGACGACGAGTGTGCGGTGGATCCCACAGCAATTCTGGATGGCAAGCTCCTCGAGAGGCTGGACGAGCAGAAACGGATACTGGTGTCCAGCATTCGAGAACTTGACAAGAGCCTTGTCACGCCAGAAAAGATTATTACCCCGTATCGCCACGAAGTCATCGGCAACAATGTCTGCTTCGCCGGCGGCAAAGTGGTGGACACATTTAAGCCCTGGATCGCCATGATTGAGTCCATCGACCTATCGTCCCTCGGCAACAGCTTTCAGACTCCTCAACTCGCCGACTTCAGTACCAACAAGCAAAGCCTTTATGACAACATTTCAGACCTCCTACTCGGTTGCCAAGCTGTCGCTGGCCCGTTGGCAGACGAATGGAACGAGGTGCGGGGAGAATCGCTCGAGAATCGCCTCGACTACGTGCGGCAGTGCGCGCGAGCCCTGGAGACCAACTCATCTCACATTGGCTTCTCCCTTCAGTTACTGTCGGAGCAAGTGCAGATCAACATGCAGCAGCAACAACAACCGCAGGCCGAATCTCGGCCTCGAGAAGAGCAGATACCCCGCGCGCTACAACGAGGAGAGACAATGCCGTACGAGCGGCCGCATCAACGTTCGGAGTCGAGGACAGCTATAGTCCGGCCGCCACTAATCACCGCGCAATCATTCAGCGAAGGGGAGCCGCCACCGGGCAATTTCAGGAAAGGCGACTACTCCAAGGTTAAGAAGATCTTTGGCGAGGATCCGTCCCCGCAAGCCGGCTTGCCGGCGAACGACGATACGCCAGATTACTTGCGGCTCGACTATGAAAATGACGTCTCGTGGGACACCAAGACGGCGACCCACACTGTCAAGGGAGGGTCCCTTCTCGCTCTCGTTGAGCAGCTCACTCGGCACGACAAGCTTGACTCTAGCTTCAACAACACATTCCTCCTGACGTACAAATCCTTCACGTCCGCTCGGGAACTCTTTGAGTTGCTGGTGAAGCGTTTCGGAATACAGCCCCCTGAGGGCCTCACTCAGTCGGACTACGAAGACTGGAGAGACCGCAAACAGAAGCTGATTCGGTTCCGAGTAGTAAACATCCTGAAGAGCTGGTTCGACAGCTTCTGGCAGGAGGAATACAACGAAGAAGCGAAGCAGCTGATTCGAGACGTGTACACTTTTGCAAGGGATACTGTCAAGTCGACCGAGACGCCAGGCTCGGGCCCACTCATGGCAGTTCTCGACCAGAGACTGGGCGGCAAGGAGGCAGGGGCTCGCCGGATGATCCAAACTCTTAATCAGAGTACTCCGACACCCATCGTGCCGAAGAATATGAAGAAGCTCAAATTTCTCGACGTTGACGTCACTGAGTTTGCGCGCCAGCTGACAATCATCGAGTCCCGCCTGTACGGCAAGATCAAAGCCTCCGAGTGCCTGAATAAGACGTGGCAGAAAAAGGTGGCAGAAGGCGAACCGGACCCTGCACCGAACGTCAAAGCATTGATCCTTCACTCGAACCAGATGACCAACTGGGTGGCGGAAATGATTCTTGCCCAAATGGACGTCAAGAAGCGCGTGGTGGTAATCAAACACTTTGTTGCCGTTGCCGACGTTAGTCTTGCTCCCTACTCTCTCCCTTCGCCGCTTTACCTTGTTCTTACTGACCGCGTGTAGAAATGCCGGAGTCTAAACAATTTTTCGACATTGACGTCGATCATATCAGCACTTGGTACCGCGCCGATTGCTCGTCTCAAGCGAACCTGGGATCAAGTCCCCCAGCGAGTACAAGGTGTTTTGGAAACAATGCGGCGCCTGATGGCCAGCACCAAGAACTTTGGCGAATACCGCGAGTCCCTGCACGCTGCAAACCCACCTTGCATCCCTTTTTTCGGTATGAACAACATCCCCTTGCCCCTTGCTGCAACGAGAATGGCCAATTTTAACCAGCGGATAGGTGTATACTTGACGGATCTCACGTTCATCGAGGATGGCATTCCGTCCATCATCAAGAAGACTAATCTAATCAACTTTGCCAAGCGGGCAAAGACCGCTGAGGTAATACGCGACATTCAACAGTACCAGAACGTGGGCTATTCCCTGCAGCCGGTCCCCGAGCTGCAGGATTACATATTGAGCAACATGCAGGCCGCGGGGGACGTACACGAGATGTACGATAAGAGCTTGCAGATTGAGCCACGTGAGCGCGAGGATGAGAAGATTGTGAGGTACGTGGCTTTGCGGGATCGCTTTGCAACGTATGGTGTCATCATTGAAGGCACTGTCCGGAAATGATGACGACGCGGAGGAAGTTGCGCAGATGCATCCTACCTGTTGGTCCCGCATGAAACCGAACCGCTTGCTTACTTGTGTCTCTCTTCGCCTCACAGGGTCTTGGCCGAGTCGGGCTTCCTTTAAGCCACACAACCGCTAGTGGACGACTACGATCACCTCCGAGCCCTGCACAAGTCGACGATGAACCCGAGAATCGGGAAGCGAGAGAGCCAACCAGCAACGCCCAAGCCGCGGGTGGCTTGCAGCATCTCTGCAGAAAATCGGGGACGACGACAAGGGAGCCAACGGGACGACTTTGGTCGCGGGGCAAGATGACCCCGAGAGTGGAAGAAGACGACACCAGTGCGGCTGAGAGACGCGGTGTCTTGTTGCTATCAAGAGCTGTGCGATGAGCAGCGACCTTGGAGGATTAAAAAACGGGCAGCACAGCCTGCCGGCTGGCTGCAGTTTGCCAACCTCCGAGCTTGAACGAAGGCGCCTTAATGGAGTCTGCAACGAGATTGGGCCATGCCTCTCCATCCTGGTTCACCACTCGAACGCCTGCCTATTAATACCCACCACACAAGATGAGACCAACACCTGACAACGGAGTTGGGAGAGGTGGGTGTGAAGTACATCGACACGGCAGCTTCATGGATCATCATGTTGCCTATATATAGGCTCGCTCAGCACACCCGCGCGTGGAAGCGGTTTTGTCTTTCCCTCTTGTGGGCGGGCTTTGCCGGAACTTCTTGAAGTACCCGGCTGAGGAATTCCGAACAGAGGACGACTTACCTCAGGATGCGATTCGCGAAGCATCACTGAGATAGAGGAGATGGATGGTGAGAGAGCTCTCTTGAATGTACATATTGGACCGGTGGCAACTAGCACGGCATGATGATGGTTGACGAGCAAGTCTGACATGGTATGAAAGCGGGATCTAAACTTGAGATGCGACTTCGGAGGTGTGTCGATATGGGCCTTTACGTTTCCTCATGTTACACGATTCGATGAACACATCGGGGATTTACTGTCCGGGATCTCGGTGACTGACGGGCGACGTTGATGAGCCGATGCGGATACCGCCTCTCTGTATATAGCGCTTGTGCAAGATACTGGGTCTACAACAAGGCGAGCAAATGCATCAAAAAGTTCGAGGTGATGCCACCGATACTCACTCACCCCCTTGGTGCTTTGCGAGACGTAGGCTGTTTGGGTAGACATCGTGAGGGGGTAAGGGGGGCTTTTTGCCCCATTTCTTGAAAGATCAGAAGCCTTGTTGGACAGCTGTCCCTGGTGCTTCCCGTACGGAGTAATACCTGTTCTCTACGTGTTATGATAAAATAGGGGCCAATTTGACGGCTTGCGTGAGCCTTTGCTGCGTAGTCTGTATTACATGGCCCGTCTGCATCTAGCGGCCGCGCCCTCACCCCCTGCCCCCTGTTGATGCGGCTCACCCCACTCCCGGCCCTGGTTCTCGGTTTCTATTCCCGATTCCCGCAGTCCGAACTCGTCCGGGTGCAAAAGGCCCACCCCTCCCGGCGTGGATGGTCTAGGACGGGACGGCGAGAGTGAGGGGGGGTTGAGGGAGGCTGAGCACGGTCAGCCAGTTCTCGACTTGAATGTGTTCCGACGGCGCAAATAACAAAATAAGGTAGGAGGGCGTCATAAAGACGAAGACCATCTGGTGTTGCCATAATACAGGGCCCGTCGGTCGACTTGTTCGTGATTTGTGCAGACGGCGCCGTCAAGAAACCTGTCTCCTATCTCCAAGCCAAAAAAAAAAAAATTTACAGA
>JALHCC010001098.1:0-10143 GCA_024340765.1 Tolypocladium cylindrosporum | reverse complement strand
GCGCACGAGGTTGACGTGCTCGGCGAAGCCGCCCTGCAGCGCGAGCACGCCGACGACGAGGGCCGCGGGCGCGCCGCTCGAGGCGAGGCGGGAGTGGGCGGTCATGGGGGCGGCGAGGTCGATGCGAAGGGGGACGCGAAGGGGGACGCAAACAGGTACGGGGCTGTCAGCCGTGAGCAGCGTGTTGACGATCCGCTGGCGCTTCTGTTGGATCGTTGCGATCGCGATATCAAGCTGTCTGGCCACAGGTCACTCGGACGGGAGAAAAAAGGCCGGGGTGGAGTCGGCGACGGCGCGGCTCCGCGCTCGGAACGCCACCCACTACCTATACAGCGGCACAGCCTACATACGGGCCCTGCAGCAGCCCAGGCGCCCTCAACGCCTGCAGCCGCGGCGGAATCGCTGGATCCAGACGCGCCTCCTGCAGCCGTGCAGCAGCGCCGCCGGAGATACTACAACCTACAAGGTTCGTCGCCACGGGCTGAGACAGAACCGCAGGGCGCGCCCAGCGGCCCGGATCTGGTGCGCAGGGAGCGCGTCCCACGAGACGAGGCTCCGGCCGTAGGGCTGCGACGAGAGGCCAGCGGCACAGCTCGTCCTCTTGACTTCAAGACGGACCTGACGAGTCGTTCCCTGGCCGGCGCGCCTCTGCGTCCGCAGCGCCGCGCGAGTCAAGCCGCGCAGCCCGCGCAACCACCGGCGCGCCGTGGCACCCGCCGAAACGTAATCGTGAGCAAATAGCTGGGCGCCCTTTGGATGACAGCCGCGAGATGTCGCTTCCCCGCTTCGTACCAGGCGATTCCCGCGCCCGTCACATGGCTCTCGATGGCGGCGCGCATGGCCTCCTCGGGGTATCAGGCGCTGCGTTGCGACGGCCCGGCGACGCTGGCGAGACGCGACCGCGCTGCTCCAAGCCAGCAACGCCTGCGCCGTACGAGTAATCGCACAGGCGCCTCGTGCTGCAAGTCCATTGTCGCCTCGAGGCGTTCGTCTGTTCGTCTGTCGACATGCAGCAGCTCCGCCCGTCTCCCGACGCTGGCCGGCGCCACGCCCCGGCCAGCCAATCAGCGGCCCCCGACCCGCGGCGCGGCCTAGACCGGCCGGGGTCCTGGAGCCGCCGTTGTGATTTTTTTCCATTTTTTCCCTCGCCAGAGGCTGGAGTCGTGGATCCAGGCCGCTGATGGTGGGATGGAGGAGGGGAAGTGGAGGGGCAGAGCAGAAAAATTGGGCGTGGCGGCCGAGCCTCCGTTGTCGCATGTCCGTGACTCTGTCGTGGATTCGCCTCTTCCTTCGACAGCAGCATCAACCCGCAGACTCGACTGTCCATTGGCCCATTGCCGCTTCCCATCGTGCAACATCGTCCGACGTGCCATCTGCAGGGCGCCGCGCCATCTCGAGTGTATATCAAGGAACCCGGACGGACACCGGACGACACACTTTCCCTCCTCCCCGTCCACCTCTCTCGCGTCGACCTCTTCCTCATCCATAACCGACTCCTCCATCGCCCGCAACCAGTCACCATGGCCAACGACACCTCTGCCAACGGCAACGGCACCGGCGACGCCGCGCCCCGGGCCACCTTCGCCGTCAAGGCCGGCCTCGCCCAGATGCTCAAGGGCGGCGTCATCATGGACGTCACCTGCGCCGAGCAGGCCCGCATCGCCGAGGAGGCCGGCGCCTGCGCCGTCATGGCCCTCGAGCGCGTCCCCGCCGACATCCGCAAGGACGGCGGCGTCGCCCGCATGTCCGACCCGGCCGTCATCAAGGAGATCCAGGACGCCGTCACCATCCCCGTCATGGCCAAGGCCCGCATCGGCCACTTCGTCGAGTGCCAGATCCTCGAGGCCCTCGGCGTCGACTACATCGACGAGAGCGAGGTCCTGACGCCGGCCGACGACGAGAGCCACGTCGAGAAGAGCCCCTTCGGCGCGCCCTTTGTCTGCGGCTGCCGCAACCTCGGCGAGGCCCTGCGCCGCATCGCCGAGGGCGCCGCCATGATCCGCACCAAGGGCGAGGCCGGCACCGGCGACGTCGTCGAGGCCGTGCGCCACATGAAGACGGTCAACCGCCAGGTCGCCCAGGCCAAGGCCGCGCTCGCCGAGGGCGGCATCGTGCGCATCCGCGAGCTCGCCCGCGAGCTCGAGGTCGACGCCGAGCTGCTGCGCCAGACGGCCGAGCTGGGCCGCCTGCCCGTCGTCAACTTCGCCGCCGGCGGCGTCGCCACCCCCGCCGACGCCGCCCTCATGATGCAGCTCGGCTGCGACGGCGTCTTCGTCGGCAGCGGCATCTTCAAGTCCGGCGACCCGGCCAAGCGCGCCAAGGCCATCGTCAAGGCCGTCACCCACTTCCGCGACCCCAAGGTCCTCGCCGAGTGCAGCACCGGCCTCGGCGAGGCTATGGTCGGCATCAACTGCGACACCATGAAGCCCGAGGAGAAGCTGGCCGGCCGCGGCTGGTAGGAGCCGTCGTCTGCAGCGGACGACGACGACGACGACGACACCCGTTGGTTGAACTTTGGCGCGAAACCGCTCTGTTGGGTCCGGCAGGCGTTTTTCAGGACGTTTTCCAGTTCCCTTTGTCCCGTCTGGGAGGCGTGTGAAGCAGGAAAAGTTATCGGAGCCGCCGAGGCGGACGGCTGAGGAAGGCCGGGGGAGGCATGTTTGTAGCTCAAAGGCTAGTCATCGGCGCCAGCCAGTCGATAGAAGAAGAAAAATACCCCATGTAGTGGAATCTGCCTGCAAGACACCGGCAGTTCTCGCGTGTCGTGCAAGGAGAGATGGGACGGGATGTCGTGGCTCTAATAAATACTCGTCCTCGCACGCGCTGGGCACGCTCGAGTTGCCGGCCGGCAAAGGGAGCCCAACGGCCCCCTGCCCTTGCATCCACTGGGCCCGTCTTAGTTGCCGGAAGTCCTGCGACTCGGCAAGATGGAAGCCCCCAACGAAGCCCGTGTCACAGCAATCTGCTCGCACGCAACCCGCTGCCATCTTCCCGACAGCGGCGCCGCGAGACCGGGACGTTGCGTGATGGCGTTGATGAGTCGATGAAGCTGCGATGCGCCACGCGTCGGCGGCCGGTTTGGCAGGGGAGCCACTCGGGCTGCGAGAGCAATGGGGTGATTGCCTCGAGACAGAGCTGCCAGCGTCTGCTTCGCGAGTCTGGTCTGCGCCGCGAGAGAAATGGTATGCCGGTTCGTACCACTGTGCCGGAAACACAAGCACACGCCCAAATGAGCATCTCCCTCCTCTTGCAGCCACCGTCATGGCTCCGGTATTCGCCGTATTCAATCGGTGGGGTCGTCGGTGGGATCGGGCCGTGTCACGAAAGTCCTTGCTCTCGAGGGAATTCTCTCCTCTTCTTGCTTGGCACGTTTGCCTTTGCGCTTGTATTATTATTCAGTCGGGTCGTCGATCGGAGGGGGTTTTCGTATTGTCGGGCTCGTGGGGTCGGTCGGTCGCGGGTCGTGGACTGGATGTCCCGGTTTATTCATTCGTCCTTCTCTTTCTTTCTTGCTTCTCCCGCCCAACTACCTGGGCCGTGTCTCATCTTGTACAATCGCGGGAATTGTCGTTCGAACGGGAGCTCGCCTCAAGCTCGCCATATGGTTGGCAGCTGCTCGTGAGTCGAGAAAATTTGTCGAATGTTCGGTTCGTCGTTTCCTCTCTCTTGTCCAAGCGGTTGAACTCGTATTCGATTGGGGGGATCGGGAGGATCGTCGGCCGAAGGTCTCGTGAGCTTCGTGATACCTGCCGGCCGTTGCTCGTGGAGCTGGGTATCCCTCTTCGATGTATTCATTCGCCCACCTCTTGCTTCGCCAAAGACACCTGTGTCACCTTATTCAATCGGGGGCGCCGCCCCTGAAGGAGTCCCGCCGGACTTGTTCGATCGGCCGGCACTCATATTAATTCTGGAGGGCGTCGTCGGAGATTCGTGTTTCGGGTTCGCCGGTCGCTTACTGCATTCGTTTTAATTCATTCGAGGTCAATTTCCTCCTCTTTCCCATTTTTCCCCATTGACCGGTATAATTATTCGGTCGGGGTGGTCGTCGGCGCAGGGCTTACCTGATATCTGTGGCACTCCAAAGAGGGAGGTCGGGCCGCCAGGATAAAGCAGAACGGGTGCATCTGCAACACAAGAAACAAAATGATTAGCTGAAGTGGTCTGTTTAGTTTCTTTTCACTCAGCTGTAGATCTTGTTCTGGCATGGCCATCTCCGGCCGATGTACTGAAAAGCTGGAGGGGCGTCTCCCAACGCCAAGGCATCTGCAAGCCGTCGTACTGGCTCCATTGAAACCAGCAAACACCATATCGGGTGTTGTACCGTTTTGCGAGCATGAGTTTGAGTTGGAAAGTTCTCTCATACAAATGAGAAGTCCGGCCTTCTCCGCGACGGACAGGTCGTTTCGTGTTGCTTGGCATCGCCTGTCTGTACCCGGCCGTCAGCGTCTGGATCTGTGACGAGCCTGCAGTTGCTATAGTTAGCTTGGGGCACACGAAACCTTTTTCAAGCCGTTATATGATTCTCAGCTGAAATATCCGTTCTTGGTCGAGCTCCGTGCCCAGTGGTTTGAAGTCGTACTGACGTGGATAGCCAGGAACGAACAATGCTCCTCCTGCAAGCAACACTCAGAAGGGGTAATCGACAGCATCAGAAAAACTCAGGGCCGTTGTCGAATTGTTGATAGAGGATATGGAAAGACCATAAGCGATAGTTTCTTCATGAGACCTGTCGATGTCGGAGCAAAGACTGCTTGGCCCAGCCGACCATGCACGCCGGGAAAGCTGGTAACCGCTTGATCTGGACGTAGTAGCATAAACTTTCCCAGCTCTGTCCATGAGGCTGGCGGTAGAGGGTTGCAAACCTTTGACGTGCAGAGAGCCTGTGTTGCTGGCGGAGCCACTGTCGTTGGCGCAGGTGGGCAGCGATCAACTTCGGCATGCTGCATCAAGGGCGGAAGCAGCATCCGTATGTTCGACAGCTAGCCGGCCACAGGGAAAGGGTGTTTCTTCGGATCCATATGGCGACTCCCCAGTGGCAGTGTTGAGCTGAGTTTGACCCCGATCACTCGCGCCCCTGCTGGAGTCGCCCACACAGTCTGTCCTCGATGGCGTCAAAGACGGATAAACAAGCCACCCAGACGCACAGAAGCTTGAAGTAAATGACAGGCAAGAGACTTGAACGATAGGAGGAATGGGACCTCGCACGTGGTGGTGTGAGGTGTGTTCGAGTCCATGCATCTGGTAGTGAGCGCGTTTGCACTGCTGCTGGATGGCGAGGGGGACGAATGCAGAGAGTCAAACCATCCGCCTATGCAGTAGTATATGCAGAAAAACAGCTCGGAGACTCCATAGAGAGACCATCCTGGTGTTTGGTTTCTGCTGGGTGGGCGTTTGTGGGAAGTGCGTTGTGGTGGACAGAAGCGTTTGCTTTGGTGTTGACAGGGAGAAGTGGCAGCCGAGCGGGTAGGCCAGTACCAGAACCTGCTCAGCCGTCCCACGCAGCCGCCGCCGGCCTTTGTTAGCACAACACTTCAACATATTAGATTTCCTGCTTTTCTTCTATTAATCTTACAGCTAATGTTTGCCAGGCACATTTCCCCTAATCTTTCCGCCGTTCAATACACCTAGACTGCTCCAAGCGATCTCGTCTCAGCGGGCCGTCCAGTCCTACGGAGCCGCTGAGAAGCTGCATTACCGTACCCTCAGAAGTTTGCTTGATACATCAAGACCAGTACAGAAGCCACCGTGCTAGATATGTTCCCCTTCATCCACATATCTAGTAGGCTCCAAATTTAACCGTAAGAAGTATGTGAAGACGATAGTCTTGTTAAAAATATATTATTTAACAAGACTATCTATATATTACTGTAATATTCGCGATATAGGAATCTTATGGTCTATACTTCAAGCACCTGAGGTTCCGCCGTAGCCAGCTGTCAATATGTACATTTGCTTTCCTCGGTGAACACCCATGTTGGGACGCGTCGAAAATTCGACGCAAGATGCCGTCATCACTAACCCTGGCCTGGTTGCACCGCCGCGGTCCTACCGTTCCATAGCAGCTCTCGTCCAGCCCATAGCCCCCAAGAACAGCTGCACCTCTGCGAGGCATCCTACCCCGCATTGATATCCTGCAAACCGAGACTCTCGACTCTGCTCATCATACTTCGGACTTGCTCCTTCAGTTGCCCAGCCTTACCAAGGCCATCGTCGCCGGTTCAAGCACGTTCTTATCTTCAACGCCTCTGCGCTCATCGGCTCCGACCTTGCTAGGTCGTCTGAGGGGAAAGAAAGATGGAAAATCTCAGAAAAGCAATACCCGAATCGTGGAAGAGAGAACAGATAACAAAAAATAAGAGGACACAATCGTCCGGCAGCTTTGATGTCGCAGCGGCTCCACGCAAAGCCGGCTCGATCGACTTGCCGACAGAAAATCTGACCCAAGAGCTCTGGGAACAAGCTTATGACAATATTGAGGCCCAGCAACCCTCTTTAGTGAGGAAATACGAGAGGATCACAGCACGAATGATCGGGCAAGGACAGACCACCGACGCGCCCTTGTCCGACAACAACTCTGCCAAAAAAAATGAATTATGGCACAAGGTTCTCTTGATGAGCTTGGAAAGCTTTGAAAACAACGCTCTGCCTTTACCTGGCATGAATATTGTGGGGAGCGCCGTAAAGGCTACGCCAGAAGCCGTACTTCCCTGGTCTGCCCTTTCCTTGGGGTTGCACGTATGTTTTTGGTTGCAATTCATGGAATTTCCTCACTAACTTTTCTCAGAAATTGTTCCACTCTGGGAGAATTTGGCATAGGGGTCTGCAATTACTCTCCTACATTGCATCGAAGCTAGAATGGTACTGGTACCTACCAGACAATCTTCGGACCGCGAGCAGTAGTGTCAGCGTATGGGAAAACAGCTTCTGGGACAAAGTCAAACCTTTGGTCCATGATCTCTACGAAGCAGTTCTCATCAGCCAGATGAAAACTGTTCTATGGATAGATGGCTCGAGGGACATTCGAACCCGTCTACGCTCCCCGGTTGACATTCCAGACTCCCACAATGACGTGTTGCACGCCGTCAAAGAGGCTGAGACCAGTATCCTGAATGCTACGGATACTGCTGGGCTTTATTCACTACTCAAGGCATTCATCGACGATGCCCTCCCTCGAGAAAGGAACATTATTCGCGATATCAGCCGACAGTTTCAAGAACGCCAGTTCGCGCAAATGAGTGACGAGGACCGGCAATTCATGCAATATCTGCGATTGACAGATTTCACCGACAAATGGGCTCACCTCGACAGATGTGGTACCGATATTGCAACAGGACACCGCGTCTGGATTCTGGACCATAGGACATTCAAGAGATGGCTCGACAAAGATACGTCCAAACCGGTGCTATGGATCGAAGGAGACCCCGGCATGGGCAAGACTACACTGGTCTGTCGCATTATAGAATACTTGGAGCGCCGACTCCTGGTGTTCGGGCCCGGCACTTTGGCGTTTTTCTTCTGCCAAGTCGCGGATGTGCGGCTCAACAATTCGACAGCAGTGTTGCGAGGATTAATATCACAGCTGATTGCTCAGGACTCCTCCCTCATTGCTTTCTTTCGGGAAGACGGCGTTTCTGGACCGAACCTTTTCAGCGGCAATGAATCCTTCTATTCACTGGCCAGGGTTTTTTTGAAGATGCTAGAAAACCTCGAGCTTGGTACGGCTTACCTGGTCATTGATGCGCTCGATGAGTGCTGTGCCAATGTGACGGACCTGGTCGACATTGTAACTCAAACATCATCATATCCCGGGATCCACTGGCTTATATCAAGTCGCCCATCATCAACAACAGAGGCACAGCTGTCCTCTAGTCCTGCCATTGAGAAACTAAGTTTGGCCACAGACGGTAGTTTAGGTCACGATTTTGACCTATATATTGATGGAAAAATATCGCAAATGATGCAAATCGAGGGCGATGTTGCGATACAAGAGAGTATTCGAAAATACTTGCAGAAAAACGGCAACGGGACTTTCGTCTGGATTGATCTAACTACCAACCATCTGAGAAGCCTGTCCAAAGATGGCATGACGCAGTTCATGCAGAGCCAGGCCAACATAAAGCCTAAATCACGAGATCATACACTCAATTCGCTTTACGACTTGATGGTGGAGGACATGAAGCGCAACTATCCTGAGGATGCCGAGCTATGTGTGGACATTCTGGCGACAGTTACCTGTGCAAAACAAGCTCTCAGTATCCCGGAGTTGCAGGTGTTGATTCAGGTTGACGGAAAACGACCTGATATGGCAACCTTAAAACGAGCTCTATCTGTTTGCGAATCGTTTTCGCTTCTATTCGCTCGAGGACTACGGGTTTCCGGTTTTCATTATTGCTGCCGTCATTACGCTATCGAGAAAATTGTCCCAAGAAGGGCAAGGTCCATTGAGCTGGACTTATATTCCCAGTCGCTCCAAGCTCTCTTGGAATGCCTGCGGCGAGACATGTACAACACCGGTGATATTGGGATCTCATTCACCCATGCAAGACCGGCTGGTACCAGTCGACTGTATCCTATTCGATACTCCTGCATACATTGGATCGACCATCTTTGCCTGTTTCTGAACTCTGAAGCAGGTCATGGCGAAGCGGCCATGCAAGCTATTCAGAGTGCTGTGTTCTTCTTTGAATCCCGCTTACTATGGTGGTTAGAGAGTCTGTGTCTGTTGAATAATCTTGCGGAGGGACTGGCAACCATTCAATTACTCCTTGAGACACTACAGGTATGCAAGGCTACTCATTCTTATTGTTCACGTGCTCATTCCATTTAGTCCAGGGTTGCTTCGACGCAAGTCATCAGCTTCATAAGAGAAGTTGAACAGTTCATTCGCACATCTGGTCCAATAATCCAGAAGTTCCCGCTGCAGGCCTATGGTGCTGCACTCGTTTTTTGTCATGAAGAAAGTGTTATAAAGCACCTGTACTCGGCCGGAACTGATGTAGCACCTCTCCATCTGGAACGTATACAGGGCATTAGAGATACCTGGGACGGGACTGTGCAAATTCTGGACCACCACACAGATGCAGTTAGGGCTCTATCGTTTTCTCCAGATGGTAGCTTTCTCGCTTCGGCCTCTGATGACGGATCCATACGGCTTTGGCACGCTTCCACAGGCTTAGAGGCGCAGAGACTCTTGGGTCACGAAGGTGCTATTTTTGCCATTGCCTTCTCTCCGGATGGCACGACACTTGCATCAGGGTCGAAAGATCAAACTGTGCGCGTGTGGGACGTTGAGTCAGGTTCTCAGGTGGCGGTCTTCCAAGGCCACCAGAATACCATCAAAGATGTGGCCTTTTCGCCAGATGGAGAGACGCTGGCGTCCGTTTCACTTGACCAGACAATTCGCTACTGGAACACCGCCACGACGACATCTACACCAACGTTTCGATCTTTTGGCTGCAGCATCAATGCTATGGCGATATCCAATTCTGGTCAGGAAATGGCATTGGCGCTGGAAGACAAAACTGTGCGCCTCTGCAGGGCTGCCACCGGCGAACCGAGAGGCGGGCCACTGACACACACGAGTGCCGTGTTGGCCGTGGCGCTATCCCCGGATGGTACCATACTTGCCTCAGCTGGCCAAGACGCAACCATCTTTCTTTGGAATGCCTCTTCAGCATCTGAGAGATGCAAATTGAAAGGACATGCCGGTGCGATCTTGTCCGTCGCTTTCTCGCCATGCTCCAATCGCCTTCTGTCGGCATCGAGCGACGAAACGATACGTCTGTGGGACGTCAACACAGAGAGCCATGTCTGGGTCTTCGAGGGACATCGTGGTTGGGTCAATGCAATCACTTTCCAACCCGGCCGCAACAACACTCTATTCGCATCAGCTTCGCGCGACAAGACCGTAAGGCTGTGGGACATCGGGGTGACTAGGCAGCGGTCGGGTTCATCAACGGACACTCAAACGGTTATCAAGAAAATGCACCGCAGCAGTGTTCGCTCCGTAACTATCGCACCGGGAGGCAGAGTTGTTGCGTCCAGTGTGGCTAACAAACCGACAGACCTAGACCGGCACCTCCGGGCGGTCGGTTTGGGTTGGTAAAGGCTCCCGGTCGGTCGGTCTAGGTCTGTCTGGGTTAG
>JALHCC010001095.1:0-44862 GCA_024340765.1 Tolypocladium cylindrosporum | reverse complement strand
TTGAGGTGTTATCGCGGCGGTGTGGTGGCCAGCGGCGCTTACATAATAATCGTACGGGTACCCGTAGCCCTTAGATGTACGGGTACCCGTACACCTATTGGGTCCCGGGTACCCGTGGGATATTGCAGCCACGGGTACCCGTGGCCCTATGGGCTCCCGCCCAGGCGCGTGGATTAGAGGGGCCCCGTGTGCCTATTGGGTCCCCATGCCAGCGCCTAGGCTCACCACTGATGTGAAGCAAACGCGTTTATTTGATACCTCAATTATGGAACAACCTAAGTCAAAGCAAGCCGGCTTAGTTACACTATTATGTTCCTGAAATGGAAATGTCCGTTACTATTTAGCATAACGTAAATAGCAACGGCTACTGCATTAAGGGGCTCTGTGCGAAATCAAGGTCCTCTGACTTGTGTCATTCTGGCTTAGGGCCAGCTCCTCGTCCTCTGGTTACGTTACTTAATTCTCTGTGAAATGTCGCTAAAACTTAACAAGTGCCCGAGCAAATGCTCCGACGCACGTGCAGGGAAGAATATTGTTCAATACAAGAGACACTGCTACATTTCCGGCAAAGTTATGCCGGAAGGCTCTGGATGTCTCGAGTTGGGTTCGACTTGAATGACAAAAGCTAATAAGCCCGCAATAAAGACGACGTAGGATCTACGAGTAAACTCACATGTCTAAATCCGGGACGTTCCTAACGCAGTATATACTAATTATTAGCTTACTCTCCATGTTCTCGGTACTAATATGTTCCTTCAGCATTAATCCGAATCCCAGCCGTAATTTCTTGCGGACCTGGTCTGCATCCTGCTCTAGTAAGTAATACACTTAGTACGAAGTATTATACACCGTTTTATTCCTGTCCGGGCTGTCCTACCGCTATACAAATAAGTAGCAAATACAGAGTCGCGCGTGCGCTCAGGCGCGCCGCCGGTAGCAGGAATGAAGCCGCGCCCGCGGTTGGCATGCTTTCGCGTCTTGTTTAAAACATGTGTCTCACGCACTTTACCACCTAGCCTAGACTGGCTTGGCTGGCGTAATAGGGATAATCAAAATAAATGGGATATGTTACGCAGATGGGGGAGAAGCGTGACTCATGAACTCTACTCGGGCGGTTATCGAGGACTAGTGTAATTGATGCAATAACAAGATGGCACGCTCGCTGGTCGCTCTGGCGCCTGTATCCCGTAGTACATTGACTGTCCCGTAGCAATCGAGTTGAATAAAATACGTAGCATTCTACACCGCGGTGGGCAGTCAGTCGGTTCCTGCGGGCGCGCACTGCGCCCTCTCTTGTAAACGTCGTCACGTCCTGCTGGGTTAAGATTAGTAGATTCCTCCCACGGCAGGGCTGAGGGTAATGGAGCAAAGCCTCCGAGCTGGCCGCTGATTGCTTCGTCGTGGCAAATGGGGCCGCGTCGAGGTATAATATGGAGATGCCGAGTGAGACGTGGAAAAGCCCTCTCTGCCAAGCGCGCGTCTTCGAGCCGCGTCGCGCTCTATCACAGCATCGCAGCAAGGTCGATACTTCTCTATAAAAGAAGACTTGCAAACCCTCCACCTGCTCCCCTCCTGTACCTCGTCTCTCTTTCACCGACCTTGCCCTTCAGTTAGTCGCACCTGTCACTCATTTAGACTTGTCCTGCCCTTTATTACCGGACACGTATACATTCGTCCAGAAGAGACACACAGCCAGCCAGCCGCAACCCCAAAATGAAGTTCGCCTGCACCACTGCCCTCTTGGGTCTCGCCCTTGCCTCGCCTGCGATAGCAGGCGACGATATTCCTACGTACCCCGACACGTCCATGACAGCCAAAACCAGCCACTCTGGAAAGCACACTGAGACCGGCAACTACCACCGCAGGTCTGACGTGTACGACTGCGCTGAGTGGTGCAAGAATCGCCAGCCTATCACACCTCCGCCCGCTCCCCAACCACCCGTCTACACCCACTCGCAGGGCACAACGGGCCGCCCAGAGGGCACAGCGGGTGGGGAGCAGGGCACAGCGGGCGGGGAGCAGGGCACAGCGGGCGGGGAGCAGGGCGCAGCGGGCGGAGAGCAGGGCGCAGCGGGCGGAGAGCAGGGCGCAGCGGGCGGAGAGCAAGATATCAACTCCTACAACAAGCCCCCTGTCATCATCGCAGCCGGTGACCGTGTCCAGCCCGTTTTCAGCCTCTTGGCCCTCGCTGTCGCCGCTTTCCTGTAAGTGGGCAGCCTTAAAGTGTGGAAAATGAAATGTACGGGCGGCGGGGTCATCTTGACGACAATAATGATGCGTCCCTGCCAAGGATGATGGATGTGGTTTTCGGTATACGGCCTGTGTTACATTACTTTAATTCGAAGAGAAATTTTGGGACGTTGCAAGCTTCCTCGCCACCTTGTTGTGTTCCAAGATCCCCAGTGCGGAATGCAGCTATGACGCACAGGCTCACGTGCCCGTCTACTAAGTAAGACCGTGTCTATGTATGAAGAGAATGCGACCGCAACTCAAGCTGACAAACGTGTGACACAGTAGCGTGGCGCAGTCTGCAGAGCGCAGAGAAGCCTGACGTGGTGCCTTAAGTAGGCGATAGTGACCTCTAGTAAGTTCCGTCGCATTAAGTTAGTATGGCTTAACCTTTCCAATGTCTCTGTTATTTTCACAGTCAACGGCCGTCTCCCTCGGGGTCAAAGATCGTTTGGTGCTGGATATAAAGACTTATTTTGCTGCTCTTAAGCTACTTTGTCTAGTGCGTGAACGGTAAAGTTATAGAGCTATCGTATAAATCTCTCAATACGTTAATGAAATGCGTTCACGGCAGTGACGGTCCTTCTATTAGGCGTCCTCTGCTATCCTGATTACAAAAAAGATTAAGGTACCCCGGTTTTGCGCTAATATTCGGAGGTAGGTTGTGTTCTCACTATTCTTGGGATACCTCATTTCACTTGAATTTCCTCGACCTGAAAGCTCGTATGTCATGACATGCCTGCTCACCCCTATAATATATAGATGATCATCGGGGTTCTGGCAGAAGAATATGTAATATAATCACATGTGAAATCCGGAATCTAAGTATTAGTAGAGCGTGCGTCTGCCCTTGTGATGGTTTGGGTTCCTAAGGGATAAAGTGGCAATTTATGCTGAGAGACATGCCCCTAGATTGATCTTGGATAGAGGGGCATCGTATTTTCTGCCCTTTGAATTTCTTGCTACGTAATAACCCGTTGTCTGGTAATCAGTCCGCCACCTGGATCTTCTCCTGCCGGCAACTAGTCCACGCGGTGATCAGCCTGTTGCATAAGAATATAGAAACAATTTTGCTAGATTAAAACGAATAAAGCCAGTCTTGTCTGCCGACAGACTCCTGGTTTGGGGCTATAAAGGGACACACGCCGAAAGAAGGCCCGCGTTGACGCATGTGAAGCCGCCTGGACATGGTTGTAGGAGACTGCAAGATGTGTTGGGCAGAATGCATGCAGTCAACAAAGGCGGCACATTCAAGCAGACGAGGCCGGTATCACAAGCCCCGCAAGGCGAAGTGGCATCGGCAGTGCAAATGCCGGCCACACAGGTAAAGCCAGCACCGCAGGCCGGTGTGCAAGCCCCGGGCACCACGTCCGGAACGCAAATGCCTCCAATGCATGTAAAACCGGCGCCGCAAGCAGGTGTGCAAGTTGCAACAGTCGGCAAACAAACACTTGCAATACAGCTGAAACCAGCTTCACAAGCAGGGCTGCAAGTCGAACTTGGTATGCAAAGACCGGCGACGCATGTAAAGCCATCCGTACAGGCAGGTGTGCAAATTGACGTAATGGGTACGCAAAGGCCGGCAACACAAGTGAAGCCATCCGTGCAGGCAGGGGTGCAGGTTGAAATCGGGACGCAGAGGCCAGCAACGCAGGTAGATCCGATCGCACAGGTGTTGGCACATTGATCAAGGCAGATGCCTAGAACACAAAGTTCGAGTGGACCGCACGGAGTCGTGCACTCAACATTTGCAACGCATACTGTGCCTCCGTTAAGCCCTGGGAGGCAAATGCTGCCGGCAGTACAGCCCGATGATGAAAATAGTGTGCAGGTGTCGAGCGTTACGCATACCTGTGGTGACCCAAGGGCCGGAACGTCGATGGATGCGCAAACAAGACCAGACGGGCATGTTCCTCCTACTCCGCAGACGACACCAGTCGGAATACAGGTTCCACTGATACACGTGAACCCAGTGCCGCAGGCCGGAGTGCAGGTATCCGCGACGCAGGTTCCACCAATGCAAGTGAACCCGGGGCCGCAGGCCGGAGTGCATATTGGGGCTTGGCAGACACCGTCGCGGCATTGCCCGCCAGGTGGGCACGGATTGTCGGCTGAACAGATTCTCAGACAGGTGCCGCGAACGCATTTGAAGCCAGCTTGACAGGCTGGGCTGCAGACGTTCTTAGATTTGCCGCCACCTGTAGGATAGCACATGCCAAGAAGGCAGATGGATTTGGTTGGACATCTGCCGACGTCGCCGCAGTTGTTAGGATCTCCAGGAGAAATGTCCGCACATGTAGTTCCCGAGAGGCAAACCTCATTCTCGCCACAAATTTCGTTTCCGCAGGGGCATCCAAAGACTTCGTTATCGATGCCAGAACCGATGGTGATGATGTGACACGAATCCTTCCAGCAGAAGTGAGAACCCGGGCATCCTCCGGAACAGCCCTCGAATTTCTCTCCTTTGAGAGGTATACAATGGTCGAAACAGCAAATTTCGTTGTAGGCGCAGGCGGAGCCACCGCATTTGTCACACTCGCCAAAGTTGTACCATTGGTCTCCGTTCTTGACGCTGCCATAGCCTTTGTCGCTGTTCCAGCCGCTGTATCGTGGGCCTTCATTGTCAGATCCGCAAACGCACTGGTCAATTCCTCGGGGCGCCAGGCTCGATGCGCAGCCGAGATTGTCCGCATCGATACAGACACCGGAAACAGAGACCTTGCCGTCTCTACATTCGCGTACGTCGGTGCTGATATGGATGGGGCTAAGCTTCCCATCGTGGCAGAAGACGCCCGAACGAGCGTCGTTATCGCCACACGTGCCATCACCGACGCCGATGTCACGGCATTTGCCGCAAATGCAAGCCGTACCGGCCGGGCATCCTCCGCTGGTGGATCCGCAGTGGTTGGGAGTAATACCGATAGCGACGGAGGAGGAGCCAATAGTGATGGGCATGCATTGGCCATTCGAGCAGTAGTTGGATGCCGGGCAAGGCGTTTTAGAGTCTCCACATTGCAGAGAGTTTTCTCCAATATCAAGCATTATTGCGATACCGTTGATGCAGGCTTCACCGGGACCAAGCTTGGTGGGGGTTTCCTGGCCGCAATGCAAGGGGTCGAGGATGACTTGAATGGCCGTGCAGGCGCCAGCGTTGCACCATTGACCCGGCTGACAGGTCTCCTTGCAAGAGTCGAGTGCGTCACCAATGCTGAGTTTCTGGCACGATCCGAGGACGGCCAGCTCGCCAGCCTTGCAGCCATGGTCGTGAGGATTCAAGCCGATGACAGCAGCGCTCGAGTCGTGCTTGGAAACCGTCAAGCCATGTGGGGGATTGACAGATTGAGCAACGATGGGGTCAAAGATGGCGACAATGGCTGCTAAGCCAAGCAGGTCGATATTCTTCATCATGTTGTCCGTGTCGGCGACAATGATGCTAGACTTTGCGGGGGTGGAAGGTTCATAACTTGGATAGTGAATAGAGGGCAGACGAGATTTTATACACCGAAACTAGAGGCGAGCCTGTGAGCAATCCAAGGGAAGGAAAGGGAGAGGAATGCGCAGTTTCGCGTTCTACTCAGCCTCATGTGTCCGACAGCACTGTCTTCGCAGCCAGGGAACATCTCCATGCGGATCGTCTCGCTATAGCTTTGAGGTCGCAGAGCTTGCAGGGGAAACAAGCTCGGAATGGGTTGAGGAATGAAATGTGCATTTCAGACCGGCTGGTGCCGAGAGCAGACCGCTCGCTTGGAAAGACGCCATTTGTCGTTTAAGTGTGCACATGGCTGACGAAGAAAACACAATGTCTCGTCGTCAACCCCCTGCTAATCACGGGTAGGGCCAGTTGCTCCGGAATATGCGGGGAATCCCTGAGCAGTGGGTTCTTGCCTTGCAACGCCGCCAAGGTAAGACAGTGGTTCACTGCGGTAGGAGTCATAAATCAGACGGGTCTCATCGGCACGCGTCTCCATCTTCAGAAGACGACTTCGTCAATTTTACGACGCGACTCAAAGGGGGCAGTATAATAGGGCTGAGACCTGGTTCGAGCGCCGAAAGCAGCAAGCGCCTCACCTAAAGAAAAACAGCGACGTGCCGCGGAATCATCAACGATTGCCCGAGACATTTGCTGGACGCGGATCTGATTTTCTTGGCGCTGATGTTGGACGCGATTCTAAATTCCAACGGCGTGGTTTTCCTTGCAACTATGTCTCCCCAATTACCTTCTTACGGGTTGGCCGTCCCGTCAACAGTTCAGTCGCGTTAATGAGCCACCCGTATGGGGCATTGGACGAGACACAAAGCTACGTCTAGATTGGATCGTTAGTTCCGGACCGGACTTTTGGTTCCGGACAGCTACGGTGGCCGAAAGCGCTTCGTACATGGCGCTGGCGCCTCATAGCGACCGCTCGGGTCGTGTCCAAGTCACCGACGCGACGGCATTCTTTGCTGGCTAACAGCGCGCCGAACTGGTTTCGGTCGATACCTTCTTGACGTGTCAACGCGGAGGGAAATAATTCCCTATGGTTGCTGTTGAGCTAGTCAGATACTCACATCCTATTCATACCCGAGCGTTAACGTCGGCACCGTCCATCGCGGTCGAGTTTCTTATGTCGAGGGTTGGGAATTGCAGAGTGAAACACTGGCACGACTATAGTACTATATTGCAAGCAATAAAGGTAAGCCACTGTGAACAATGGGTAGCAGGCATCTCGCATACATACTATATTACCTAGCTTCTCAAGCCTATGTACTTGGGAGACTACGTCCGGACGTTCGCCTACGTAAATGTAGCACGACCCACGTTGGCACTACCTCATGGCTGGAAGAAGAATATTTTACCCGGCTGTTCGCTGTGTTCAGCTTTTTTAAACCCAGCCCGAGTGTCTCTGACGGCTGACGGCCACTTTCCCGCCGCCATGTTCCTTGCGAGGAATCTAAGGATCACCCTTAAGACCCCATGTTTCAACATCGACAGACCGCTAAACCCCATTTGGCAGCGAACCGCTCCAAACAAAACTTTAGCGTGCGTGGATGTTACCTTTTGGTGCATATAGAGCAGTCGTAAAATGTGTATTTGTCGGATTCTTTATTAGAGTTCTCAATATAATATAAGCGGCTGCAATGCGTGCAGCGAGTAAAAGCCAGTCCAAGGGATAGCCTGATATATATGCAATACGTATATCACTGGAATATGCGTTTCGAGATCCGTTGGCTATAGCAGCCCCCCTGGCCATAGCTACTATTGGTATAGGGTAGTGGTAATGCTATAGTGGGTGCTTACATCGGCAGGTTAGGAGGGGGCGCGTAGCGTGTAGTTAGAGAACGCGGGATTAGCCTCTGTACTAAAATTACAGCGAATACGGCGACGGCTTACACGGAGGCGGCTGATACCTGCGACTTATAATAAGTTAGGTAATTATATACTATACGACAGAGGTGGCGTTATTGCGTTGCTATATTAGCGACATACAGTAACTGTCGCGACCTGTTAGCACGTGGAAATACGAAGGCCCAGTGCGGCTAGTTACGTGCTATGGTTCGTTACACGAAGAGTCAATAATCTAAGCGACTATCTAAGCGTTGCACAGGCATAAAGGCGTCTGTTGCTGCCACTTGCCGTCTTTTGTCTCGACTCCACGACATCCGTTGCGCTCGGTTTTTAGTGTGTTTGTTTTCTCTTAATAAATAATGCTTTTGGGCTTTCGATAACTAGCAGACAGCACTATCCTTACCAAACCGAAATCGAGTCCTTACTACTGGGGCTGCCTTAAAGTTGTATGAGCATCGCCCATGTCCGCGCGACCCCTCAGTCTACTTCTCTCCGTACTTATATAGCCCTTCTTCCAAGCCTTTGATTTGTAGGGCAAGCAACCTCGAGTAAAATCTACAGAGGGCAAGGTTGCCTCCGTGGAACCAAAAGTTTTCATGTCCGCTTCGCTGCCAGATTGTCCGCCATTCGCCTTCTTCATTCAGACCCCAGACGTCATGAACTCGGTCTGCAACTTCTTCGCCGAATATCTCCCTCGTGTGTGTCTTCATGCTCTGAAATCCGGTCGCCAGGACGATTTCGTCTGCTTCGAGCTCGGTGCCATCGGCGAATCGGAGGCCGTGCGGGAGAATCTCGACAATTTCTTGACCTTGCTTGACCTTGATACTCCCGTCTGCGATGAGCTTGGCTGCACCAACATCAATGTAGTAGCCGCCTCCTCGCTGAAAATACTTGAAGAAGAGGCCAGAGTTATCGGGCCCATGGTCCACCTTAAAGCCGGCCTTTTCCAGGCCGGCCAGCATCTCCTTGTCAAACTCCCTCTGGCGTTTCGCGACTGATACCTGGACTGCTTTGAGCACACTATTGGGGAGGCCATGAACCAACATGTCGGCATCTTCAAGCAACGGCCCGTCCTCAGAGTAGATCCCCTTGAGTGCGATTTCCGTAACCGCACCGGATGACACAACATGTGTACTGGAGCGTTGAACAATGGTGCAATCGAATCCCTTTTCGGCAAAATCCTGTGCAATATCATGACCCGAATTGCAACATCCTACGACTACTGCCTTTTTCCCGACACCCCCTTCTGGGGCGCCCAGGAACTCAGATGAGTGGCAGATATGGTCGCCCTTGAAGTTTTCTGCCCCCTTTATGGGCGGCTGGCTCTTCTTGCCAGAATGCCCTGTGGCTTGGATAACGTGTCGCGGATGGAATGTTCGGGTAAAACTAGAGCCATCTTGCGTTTTGCGAACAACCGTTGCTGTCCAGACACCCTGTTTGTCATCCCATTTGATATGACTGAGCTCTGTTTTCGTCCAGACGTTGAGCTCCAAGAGATTTGCATATGCTTCGAAAAATTGAGCGAGCTTGTCCTTGGGCGTGAAGATGGGCCACTGTGGCGGGAAGTTCATGTATGGCAGGTGGTCGTAGAATACCGGGTCGTGAAGAACAAGCTGGTGGTATCGCTTTCGCCAGTTGTCGCCGACACGGTCGTTTTTGTCAATGACGAGGGCGTGCAGGCCCTGCATCTTGAGTCTCGCGGCCACAGTCAAGCCGGCTTGACCAGCCCCTAGTTTCATCATCAGCGTGGACAGCTCGGAGCTGCATACGGTAATGACCTACCGACAACTAAGACCTGTGGCTCTACTCCATCATTGAAGTCGGATTCTAAACGTCGCCTCTCTGCCCAGTTCTTCCTGCCCGGGTTCCGGCCGTGCTCGACTCCGGTCGGCCGCCGATGAAACGTGCCTTCTTCGTGACCCTTCAGCTCCCGAAGGCTGGTGTACAGCGTGAAAATTTTCCATTTTCCGTGATCTAGGATGAGGCGCATTGTACCTTCACCTGATCCTATGACTGTTTCGAAGATGAAAAAGGCATGAATACCGTGGACCTTGGCTTCACCGTCAATGGGGACTACTGCCGGCTGCCTCGAAGGCGTGCTGGTATCGAGCGAGATGCGCTGCAGTCGTAAGCCATCCCTAGACTTGGCGCAGGCCTTCAGAAATTGCAGTATGCCGTCCGGGCTCTTGACTGTCCGGAACTCCCATGACAGGGCCAGGTGATCACGCCAAAAGCCACCCTTGGCGAAGAGCTCCGATGCCGCCTGGTAGTCTGCGTTTGACAGTGCATTGTTTAATGCCTCTATTGCTGCTGCAGCTTCCTTGTCGGCCTTGACTGCGCCAACTTGCGAGGCGGGAGGGAATTGTGCAAGAGGGATATTGACTGATCCTGGAAGCGAGTGTATGGTAGGCGGCGGAACGTCCTCTCCAGCAGCAGCCATTGGGTCTCACTACTAAGAAGTTGATCCCGCTAAAGCTGCCGGACGGTCGGATACTAGGGCTTTGCGAAGGCGTTGGTTGCTGACGGAAAGAGGGACGTTCTTGGGCCTCGGAAGTCCGGGTGCAAGTGCTCGATCTTGGGATATATGGAATGCGGCAGCGCGCTTTTGTATGTCGTGGAACGAGTCTGACATCTGCGGTGTGGCGTACGAGTAGAGGCGGGGAAAAGACTTGACTCCCTGTCGGCGCCCCCGCCTCGGAATTATCCGGCGAAGGGATGCCCGATCGATTTAGAGGTGCCGCACAACCCCTCCCTCACATTCCGGCGGGGATCGCTGGGCATGGGGAGGACTTCGTCACTTGTTCTTCCCTAGCACGAACTTATTGAAATGCACCTCGAGCATGATGAGCCAGTTCATGTACGGACTACTCGTAGTCAGTGCCTCTTACTCCGCTCGGACTTCACCACATCCGCAACTGCGGCCATGTACTTAATTCCAGACAGTTTGCGCTACTGTTCTGGCCCCAGCACCCTTCACTAGTGCCATTAGTCAAAGTCCAAGCCGTCTCCCGTCTCCCGTCGATCGCTTCATGGTCCTTCGACCATCATGCCGCCCTTGGGGGCCGCAGCAATATATCGCTGTTATTGATCGCCAGCGGCGATATTGCAGCTAAGCATCGAAATGTCAAGGGCGTGGCTTCTTCCAGTAGTCAGTACACTGATTCGACCATGCTCGCCGAAGTCCACCACATAACCTCAGTGCAGAGTTCGATGCCTGAACGGTCTGCATGAACCGCACGTCTCCACTGCCTTGGTTCACACCCTTCTGTTTACTTAGCTTCGCTACCCTTGTTTCATTTGGTCATCGGAGTTTCGTATTTTTGTCTATCATTCGTACGAAGTTCGACTATCATTTTATCGTCATTGGCATTGCTCAGACCAGCCTGCTCCAGGGTGGTGCCTACTAGTGCCCAATGCCCAACGCACCCGACGCGAGCAAACATACGGCAGAGACTTTCCCTTTGTTAGCTTCTTTGTTGGCTTCGCTAGCTCAACATCGCGGGAATAACAAGTTTAAAGAGCACTGGACAACAGTTCTGCATTAATGATTCTCGCTGTATTTTACTTCGTAAGTAATTATTGATCGTATATCGGACCGTCGCAAGCTCCACATCGGCATCATGTTAAGCCGCCAAAGAGGCTTCGTTCCTAATTATCGCGCGTCCCTCGAGTAGTAGGCGATACAAGGCTATCTGAGATGCCAGTCTCAAATTGGGTTCTGTAAACTCCGTCTTTCAGAAGACCGTCAGCCGCCCACCACCAATAGGTCGATTCAGGTGCAAAGGATTGGCTACGCGAGCGTGCTGCCCCAGGGCAAGACGGGGTCTTCTAAAGAACGGGGATCCACATTGAACATGGAAACTAGACGGGACAGCATCTGGATAGAGTCGGTGTCAAGAGCAATAGCTTAGGGCCTGACATGTGCAATCGCACTCTAGGGATGCCTTCAGCGGCTGTTCTCGGATCACTCAGTCTTTCCCTGGTAGCAAGGTAGCGGCAAGTTCAATTATGTAACAGGTTATCATCGGTATACCTTATATGACGATCTCTAGATAAAATCAAGCATGTCGACGGCTTACGTGGCGAAACCAACTATCGAGAACTTTAACGATAAACAGTTTGGCTTCTTGGCGGTAGCATACGTGTACTCCATGTTTATGGTCATGCGAGTTTTAGCCATTAATACAACTCTTGATCTAGGAAGCATGACCCTCCCGGATACTGTCAATCATGCAGAGCCATATACTGGCAATCACCCTGTGCTGGGCGTCGATACGTACGAGTAAAACCCTTTGAACATGCATCTCAGGGCACGGGGGCATTTCTCTGCCTTACGAAGCCAGTGACTAATCCGACGGCGCCCGACTCCATGTACTCAATCTAACGAACTGACGAAAGAGAGATCTTGTATGGCAGCAACATAGCTCGGAGAGACCTCCATCTGGCTGGCTTCGCAAATTCGAGAGAGTAGACTCATCAACGGCTCTAGCAGGAAACGAGCTCCGCACCGCCTGAGAGCAGACCGAGAGTTCTCTAGAGCTTGCAAGTTGCTACTACTTTCAATTTAACGACATATTTGTCGGCAATAAAATTGTTGCCTAAAGATTGCAATTCACGCCCTCGAGACTAATAATCCATCCATAGCTTCTTTAACTATTTATGTTATTTCCTGTAGTATTGTCAACAGGACACGACGCCGTGTAAACAAATCTCTAGTATGACAGAGCTATTACTATTCATGATAAAAGACTACGAGTTCTGGGGGAATGTGTAAATTAGCGTCAAGTGAAAATATAGCGACACGAGTCAAAAACTTGATAGCATTAAACGGGCTTATTAATTAACTATAATATTTACTATGCGGACATGTATACATACGAAGTCAATATAACATTTTCGATTTCATTTAGACTATTAAAAGAATTCAAAATATCCATTAACGAAAGTGTAAAGGAAGTTCAAGCAAATAATTCAACAAGATTAGGATAAGGGGCTGAGAGTATTAGCATGTTAAACCCCATAAGAGATAGCAGAGCACTAACTTGGGCAGTCAACTGGCATGGTCAAGAGTATGAAGCCCTAAACTAGGCATCCCTCAAGCTTGCTCATTAACCACACCTTGAGCTCCACGGCTGGACTGTGAAGTCTTATCACCAATTTTGGGACAGCCCTCGAATTCGTTCACTTTCGTTGTCCCTCGACCGTCAAGTGTACCTCTGCCGCTTGCAAATTCTTCCAGTGTTTTAGGAGGTAGCGTTGAGGTCCCATGGTGCACGGCCGCAGCGTGGTGGGTTTCATGGACAGGCACAGTCGTGTGGACAATTTGCGGTGCAATAGTTTCCTTTTGAATGATCGGTTGAACGTGCTCATGAACATGATGGTGAGTATGCTCTCCTGACACAACGGGCGCCGTAGAGGCAGACTGGGTGGTGTTGTGGGTAACAGAACTGTCCTTGTATTTGCTGGCGTCACGGTCAAGGAACGAGTTAACGTCCTTTTCATTGCCATGCTCGAAAGTTTTGTGCTCGGTTGGCATGGCATTGTGAGTGTGCTTCTCGGGCCTGGGACAGTCTGGTTAGATCATGGCTAAGTTTGGATAGACATACGAGACACACAGAGTTTCTTTCGCATTGATGGGCTGGACAGTAGTATGATGGTGGTCTTGATGGACTTCCTTGTCGATAGCAGTTGTTATATCTTCATGTTGGTGCGGGCGAACATGTTCATCCGTAACAGCCTTCCTGACGTTCTCATCGACAGTAGTCGTATGTTTCCCATCACGGGAAATGAAGTTTGAGACGGTTTGTTTGGCTTTCTCCATGTTTGCAAATTCAGTGAGTATTGAAATGTAGGTGATGAAATGGGCACCGATATACCCACAAGATATAAGTGAGATGATTAACAAAATTTGTCTGTAAACATGGGTGAACTCCGTAGATATATATATATGCTACGGAGTGAAAAATTGGTTTAACATCGGATTCAACGCTGCGAAACTTCCCTCTACCTCGCACACATGCACGTCATACCCGAATAACCTTTAGCTCGCGACCATACAGAGCTGAAATTCACCACGACTAATTGTAATCAAGTGGAGGACTCAATGCAACGGTAATATCGAAAACGTCATCCTGGGGCCTCCATGTAGTGCCTCTAACTGGATACATCACTAATGGAGACAGCCAAGCTACTCAACGATCTTTTTGCGTTGACCAATCAACGCAGAACATCACACGCATTAGGCAAAGCGCGGCTAAAGCGCTTGGGATTAATAGCCTCTATTCTCTAAACACAGGAATGACGCATTGGCGGAAAAAGCCTTGTAAGATTGCCAGCGTCACAGTTTAGGACCCATCTGTACCAGATATTCAGCAATGTTTCTTCTAGGCCATCGGAAAGAGGGTAAGTGTTGACGATCTTTTTTCGTTAGAGTAATTATTCAAGCTACTTCTTACTACGAGGGAAATTCCCTCTCAAACCTTCCTCTAGTCAAGTTTGAATGCTTTGGCTGCCGAAAATAGCGCTCAAATTCTTACAAGGCCCGGAACGCGTATTTTATTGTGTATGGAGTACGCCCGTGGAGAGGTCCTGTGTTCGAGACGTATCTGGCGTTGCGTGGCTAGTATCGCCTGGTTTTGCATCATAGGTTGACGTCAGCGTACGATGGCCTCCGATCTGAGACGTCATAGGGGAGCTATGCCGACCCTATAGCGACAAATTTCGGCCCTGAATGAGAGTCTAAAATGCCGTTGTGGCCGCGACGTATCCCTCTGATTGGATTGACTGATTAATCGGGTCTGAAATTTTGAATACCTGAACTTTATCGAGCAATCGATGCAACGCTGCCAGAGTATTTCATGTTCTCTAGGTTGTTAAAGGAGGCTACCTGGCATTCTCTAGGGAACTTTCGTGAAAGATTTGCCTCGGCTAATTAAACGACTCGCTCTACTCAACTTTACCAGTCAGATGATTCTAGCAATTTTTCTCCTAGTACGCAGTTGAACATCTTTCGCATCATCTTTGCACTGGATCATCTTTGTCTTCCATCATGTTGAACCGTTTCAAAGATGCCTGGTATAGGCGGGCCAAACGTCTTTTTCAACGTGGCGATGACGCACAGAATCCCGCCACTAAGAGGAAGCCAACTACTTCATATCATAACGGACCCGATAATGATGTTGCTGACAGTGTTTCTGGGTCAGGACATCAACAATTGACAAAGGTGTTGAATAGAATTCGCAAAGGGTCAGCAGCCCCAAGCA
Source organism: Tolypocladium cylindrosporum (assembly GCA_024340765.1). Classification (NCBI taxonomy): domain Eukaryota; kingdom Fungi; phylum Ascomycota; class Sordariomycetes; order Hypocreales; family Ophiocordycipitaceae; genus Tolypocladium; species Tolypocladium cylindrosporum. Next base: position 30,045 of record JALHCC010001095.1, on the reverse strand, counting down.
CCGATCGCAATCCGCCCCCTACAGGACGGGACGGCAGTTCCGACCATTCAAGTGCAACCGGGTTGGGGTTTGGGCCCTCTCATCAGCCACCGAGACCAGAGCATTCAGTTCAATCTTATACGCTCCCAGCGATCCCGGGATCACCGAGCTCCAACTCCAGCAGGAGTAGCGCTTCTCTACCACTCCAGCCATGGCGGCATACGACTGGAGATCACCACCTGTCTGAGAGATCTGTTGCAAGGCTTCATGCTGATACTCTAAAGGACCACTCTTCGAGTTTGCCGTCACTAGGAATTACTCAAGAAGGTCAGAAAACACCCATGAGATGCCCCCAGTCGACCGGAGAGGCAGGGGGGTCAAGTGGTTCTTCAGCTCAGGCATGCCATACCGCCGATGACAATCAGCTGCATTACCAACTGTCAAGTGCAAAAGGCCATACCACGTATGGGCGAGAAAAAAGGAAATTTTGCGACCTAGGCAGAGCAGAACCGAAAGCTCCGGATGAAGATCTAGATTTAAATTGCGTTCGAACTCACGCTGCTATGGATTTCGACCATGCAACTCACGCTCGACCTGCGGTCTTCCATGAGGACGTTCGGCCTCATACTCACACCATTTATGAACCACAGCGAACGCGATCCATCCATTATCACGAGCACAAAACAATTATTCAGCCAATACTTGATCCAAATCCTACGATACAAGCCGAGCGGCACTGGGCGCAGGATCAGGCATCTGGCGAGATCTTTAAGATTCCAGATGAACTAGGGAGAAGTTTAATGTAATTCGGTTCATAATAGTCTTCCAATTCAAATGACGTCAATAGCGTTGCCATCATCGACAGTCAAAGAAGATGCATGGGCCGAATACGAGGTCCCTTGCAGATTGAACGACGGGAGACGCCTCTTCGTCCAGCCAGGGAGAATCTCTATCAGCGGCGTCATTATGTCGGATAAGTCAAAATTAAGAGTTACAGGCAAACAAGAAGGATTGTACCTGCTAATAGTAAAAATTCTCGGCACCTTTTACGCATTGCTTCCCAACCATACGCACGCATGATCGGGCGGGAGAAAGGCTCGCCAGCCTAAACCGATTCGGCAGGGAGCTGTAGACCACAGCGGCGCGGAGCCGAAAGTGCCTCGGCACCCCAGGTCCCCCGCGTCTTCGGCTACACAACCCCACATCAACTTCCATTCTCCTCAACGCCGGCCGGACCGGTAGGTCTGTCCGCTTTGCCCGTTCGACTTAGGACACGAGGGATTCAAAACTCCCATGACATGCATCTTCTTGAGCTCAGAGTTTTCTCGATCTGCACCACCGAGCCCGAACCTCTCCAATCGCTTTACAACGGTAACATGTAAGTGTCGCACTGAAGTACTGGGTACTCATTTGGCCTCCGCAATATGCTAATAGTTAATTCTATAGACAGTCTGCGTATATTCCTTCCTGCGAGCTTCACTCGATCCTCGTTCACTCAACACGTCACCATGGCGCTCTCCGGACCTATCACGACGCCGTTTACTACCCTCATGGGCATCCAACACCCCGTTGTGCTCGCTGGCATGGCGCGTACGTCCGGCGGAGCCCTGGTCGCGGCTGTCTCGAATGCAGGGGGCCTTGGAGTAATAGGAGGCTTGCAATACACGCCTGATCAACTACGCGAGATCATCGCCGAGATGAAGGAGAATTTCACCCGACCGGACCTACCCTTTGGCATTGACCTTGCGTTGCCCCAGATTGGAGGCAATGCCCGCAAGACCAATCACGACTATACGGGCGGCAAGCTTGAGGAACTTATTGACATCACTATCGAGAGTGGCGCCAAGTTGTTCGTGTGCGCGATTGGCATTCCGCCAGAGCATATTATCAAGAAGCTACATAAGAACGGCATCTTGGTTATGAATATGGTCGGTCACCCCAAGCATGCGGTCAAGGCTTTGGACCTCGGTATCGATATTGTCTGCGCCCAAGGTACCGAGGCAGGCGGACATACCGGCGAAATCGCAAACTCTGTTCTGATTCCGGCTGTCGTCGACGTTGCTCGGAACTATAAGCCTCCAATGCTCAACGGCTCAACGGCCCTCGTCCTTGCGGCAGGGGGCATCTGCAACGGTCGTGGACTCGCGAGCTCACTGATGCAGGGTGCCACAGCCGCCTGGATAGGCACGCGTTTCGTAGCATCGATCGAGTCTAATAGCAGTGACGAACACAAGCAGGCTGTTGTTGAGTGCAACTACGACGAGACGGAGCGCACACTGGTGCTTTCGGGCAGACCGTTGCGGATGAAGCCTAATGACTATATCAAGAGATGGCACAGCAAGCCACAGGAGATACGGGAGCTGTGCGATCGGGGCGTAGTCCCTATTGAGCATGACTTTGAAATCGGCGCGGACGATATTGATATTCCGCACTTTATGGGCCAGGTGGCAGGATCGATTCAGCGGGTGCAGCCAGCTGGAGAGATTGTGGAGGAATTGGTTACCGAGGCTGTGGAAATGCTGAAGCTCGGAGGGGCATATTTGACTGGCAAGAGCAAGCTGTGAAAAGACGGGTGAAAGGACGAGTTAGCTGCTTTATTTCAGATCGAGGTCGCCGGCAGTACTCTCATATATAAGAAGGCGACAGCAATCTAGGCAGAAGGCAGTGCCGGGATTTAGAATTGATGCGAAACATCTAGAATCCACAAATAAATTAGCTCTTATTATTATTGAATGGGTGAGGCAGAATAAGTGAACTACAAAGAGGAACTTTGATCTTAAGGTTTTGAGTATCTACATTGCGACAAGAATCATCTTTGCGGTTAAGGGCTGCAGGCTGTGTATGTTCTTCCACGTAAAGCCCCAGTTCTACTGTTGCTTATTGCCGTTAGGCAAGATTCGAATTGTAATTTCATAGCCGTGAACTGCTGGCTGCCCGCGAAGAAGCCAATATTGCTGCCGAAGAAGGTATTATCGCTCACAACGCCGCCACTACCGTTCTCCGTCATAATTCCCATCGCCATTGCAGCGCCTTTTCTATCAGAGAAGTCCATTTTAAAGTCGCAATTTGTGATGCTTGTAGCCTGACCGACATGCCAGTGGATGCCCGTTGGTACATATCTCTGGTAATATCGCTATGAGCGTGGCCCGAATCCCGTCAAATTCGTGATCAATTTATGTATCTCTGTATGACTCTCTTGTGTCTTGTGTCTGCCCTGGGAGCCTGGAAAAGGGATTCCTTTTATCCTCGCAGCTATCCCTTATCCCTCTGTTGCCCCTATTCATTGTTGGCTGCTGTGTGTGTTAGTGGCGTTAGACTTCAATTGTAGTCCCTAGCAGCCCCCTATTGACCTCGAGTCATCAATCCAACGAGGCGTCATTCTTCTAAGGAAGAATGCCCCTAGCCATCGTCTTTGAATACAGACATACGAGTCATCAATACAATGTGGCTGCTAACAGTGCTGCCTAGGGGCTGCCTCGTCAACCGGTCTATCCGACAGGTAACCTTGCAGGTTCCTGCGTGCCATGCCTCCCATGTCGAAGACAAAAATTCCGGATCTGACGTAGGAAGTTGATATAACACTGAGCACTGTTTCCTTTCGGGATATAAAAATTGCCGTCAAAGGGTGCAATTCCACTAAAATTGGCTGGCCCTTTGATGACAGGCTTATTTAGGTCGCCTATTGATTGAGTATGATATTACTGCACAATGAGATGTGTGTTTGGCGCGAAATAGACCACGGTCAGCCGCCCAGCGTGTCCCGTCCGTGTTGCTCTTGCTGGAGGCTGCTGCCGCGCGGTTGATGGCCGTTGTATCATCCGTGACTCCGTCCCCAACAGCACCGAAGACTTTGACGTCAAGAGACAGAGCGGATTCCCAATCATCTACTTCCTCTGGATACAGTTTCAACTCCGGCGGTCCATCCACGGACCCCTCTACCAGCTCTGGGCACGCTGGCGTTCAGTGGCGGAGGAACTCGCGGTATATAATAGTGAGGGTTGTTTGGACGTCTCTCCGGGCTGCTTCGTGCAAAATCGTATCTCCAGCGTGGTTTTGGTTGGTGAAGAGAACGACCGTACTGATCAACAATGGCGCTCACAGCGCATGGAAGGCCCGCCGCGACAGCGATGTGTAGCGCCGAGTTGCCTTTTACCGGGTCGATGGCTTTTGACAACGCAACTAAGGTAGGCCGGTAGCCTTTTTACCCGCCCAGAAGATGTACTGCGTCCCCATCATGCTGTAGTCTGGAACACGCTGTTGCACCCACCGGGGATGGTGGCATCCCCTATCGGGTAAGGCGCCCTCGCCGTTCCGCGCAGGCGTGAAGTAGAAGACGCAGCTGAGCTGTCGGGTGCATCTCTGTATGCACGGGAGACTTTCAGCAGCTTTTTTCTCCGGCTACACCCAGCATCAGACGGTGACACGAGACGGAACAGCTTCCCTCGGCCTTGGTAGCACAAGCCCAAGCATCCATGCGAGCGCTGTCTTGCTCCATTGTCTATCATCCTCGAGGGGCAGCACATGCTCGGGATGTAACCTCCTCTCTCTCTCATTCAAGCTTGGTGTTCTTGCCTCCTTGTATCTTCACTGCCGATTCTGGATAATTTTCCGCCGGCCCCGGATCCAGAGTGGGACAATACATGTAATGGGCTCTGCGTTGGGCATCTGGAGCTCGGCTGATGATCTCCTGGCGTGTTACCGCACCGTAGCTTCAGTGATGAAGGAGCGCCACCATTCGATGAGATGTTCTTTCACCAACGGTCTTTTTATCTGCCGACCACCTGAAGTACTATGCGGGACCAAATCGCATGCCAGCATTGCAACGTCGGCCAACACCCGCGGCTTGACGAACTCTGCATTTTAAAATGCTCACGTTCTGGTCGAGGTCTTGGGGGACAATTTAGCACCCGTTGACAGTATGAGCATACACGTATCGCTCAACTAGGCAGAGCGGTATGGACGCATGCTGCAGCGACTCCACGAGCTGCGCGTCAGCCGTGCAGCAGCCAAGGACTTGCGGGACTTCGTGGGCACCTACCGCGGCAATGGGGCTGTCAACTTCAGTATCAAGGTACGGCTCCTGCACGAACCCGACAAGCCTTTCAAACTGCAAAATTTGTTTTAAAAGTAGACGACCGCGATCCTGAAACCTCGGGCCTGAAAGCAGACACCTTCCACTACCTCGATAGCCGCGACTTGCGAGCTTGCCGAGAACGCTTTACCAATCCTGTAGTCAATGGCCTGTTCAAATTTGTTTGCTCGAAGTCCTCATTATAAGATCAATCGCTTTGAGGACGCGAGTCGTTATATCTCGCCAGGATACCTGGCTTCAAGTCTCTTTTCTGCATAAATCCCAACAGGGACGGCCTCCTCGGCGGTCCTCAACTGGCGTCCGCATATACGTAGAGTTGATGCAATTAGCGAGCTACGACTTGCCATATCCCTCTACTCTGAAGAGCACGAGTTCTCATGCAATTCGATTGACCTCAGACGCTGCACCACGGTCGCCGCCGAGACGCGCGCCTCCGGCTCCCAGGTAGCCATATCAAGGAGAAGACCAACGCACTCCTCCTGATGGTGGGCAGAGAGATGCAGTGCGTCTTTTGAAAGTCGGCCAACAATCGACTTATTAGTGTACTCATGTCCAAACCACCACTCCGGTTCCGTGGTGTCCAGTTCTTGTCCCGGTTCGTGGTACCCGTATTCGTCGAACCTGAAATTTTCCCTCCAATGTTGAGGTATAGGACCGACATAGCTCACAATAGAACCGATAAGAATCTCAAATATCTGAAAACCTACGGGGAAAAGGAACTTCCCAGTAATACCTGGAAGAGGACACACGCAAGCTGTCAAACGTCGCTTTTCATTGATGGAAGATACCCGAAGCAGAGTTCCGGAGGGAATAATTCAATAGGACTTCCTAGCGACGGTGGTGGGCGATATGCGAAGAAGGCTTGCCCGAAGTCGATAATTCGGATTCGTCTGAGCACGGAATAGTCCAGATCTGAGAGTTTGGAGCTTGAATGACCTGCTTTGGGGCATGCGACGAGCATGACCCATTTAGGCGTCTAAGATTTTCAGCCTTAACAGGTCCTAGAATATCTTGTATGCGAGCTTCAGGTTGATCAATTAGCTAGAGCCGATGCAGAGCCAGAATTTGGGAATGGAGCTGAGCCTACATACCACCGTGGCAGACACCGTGGTCATGAAGCAACGGCATAGCGCTGGCGATCTGTCGGCAGACCTGCTGCCGCGTAAAGCAAGACAGCGCTGCAACGACTTTGCGGTTCTTGAGACTACGCCCAAGGACGGGACGGGAAGGATGAGACACTGATGCTCGCCGTTTGGGCCAGATGTCTTAAATGAGTCGCACAAGGGCAGCACATTTGGATGTCCAGGACCGGCGATTTCTCTGAGATGTTCCAATGTTTCCAGCTCAAAACATGTCTCGCCGACATCAGCACAGAGGATTTTCAGCGCGAAATATGACGATGGGTGCGCGCAAATGTGAACCAACCAGACTGTCGAGAAACCGCCGTGGCCGAGCTTGTGGATGACTCGATACGACTGTTCAGTTGCGTCGATCACATCGCCAATATCAAGCGAGTGGTATCCACCAGGAACATACTTTTCGACATCCTCAACGTAGTCCATTAGCGGTTGACGATACCGGAAAGGTGGCAATGACTCGTCGGACATGGCGATTGATGGACGAACGCGCTATGATGTCGGGTTTATGGGGGGCGTTGGGGACTCATTTTATGGCGCGAGGGGTGGAGGTGGGGGCGGCCCAATAGGTCCACAGGGCCCGTGGCAATTACAGGCAGTGCTACTGACTGCTACCGCACCTGTAGGCGAAAAGGCTACCAGCACTAGTAACAGCTTTGCTGTATTTCATACACGGTGTATCCTTTTCATATACCTTCTCGGTCGGCGGCTGTGTCGTCGACCTGTACGTGCTGGCCGCCATGTGCGCTAGCGCCGCCATGATTGCACTTGACGTGCCCCGCATCGACCTAACAATGGGTCGCCAAGGCCACCCTTTCTGGCTAGATTTAAGGTTACATATACTTTTGTTTAGATAATTCATGCCCATTCCCAGATTTTATGAGACAGATTTTTTGAGATTAGATCCGCGAGATACATGTTCTTCTTGCGACACGGAATGAAATATATAGCCTTCTAACCTTACCAAGCTCGCCGGTTAACTGACGTCGCCTAGAATCAGCGTCGTCCTCTCAGCCAATTCTGTTACTTGTCCATCTTGCGATATCCGGATTTTCACTCATTTAATAAACGTTAGGGGGGCTATGTCTCTGGATATCTCGAAGGGGAAATCTGCATGCCTGCTAGTTACCGCCGTGTTGGACTACAGGCAGGTGATTTGTCCCTCTGCAGATGAACAATGTTTGCAGTACTAGATATCCTCGTGACTCCATTGTAGGATTCGCTAAAAGCCAAGTGGTAGTAAAAGGAGTGGATTCGATCGATATCTATGTATGAGGCGCAATTCAACAAGCTTCATACAATCCTACCACCAAACTGTTAGAAACCTATGTTTAGCTACTAAGAGGGCGCAGTTAGCAGTCTGACGTAACGGGTAGCAGGACGCCGTGTCATGACTCTACCCATCTAAAAATAGCATTATATCTGACATTTTTGTAGCAAAATAATGAAGGTCATCCTGTCGTTCTGAAGATCGGATTTAAAGTTTCGTATACACGTGTATTTACGAGAGGAGCCTACGACAAAGCGAAACCATGTAGCTATAGCAAACTGTTGTATATGCCTACTCCACATACATAAGTAGTACGCCGGCTCACAGTCTACGAAGGGAACACTGGCCGAAAATAGCTGTTAACTTAAAATTCCAATTATAAAATGGGTTAATCATCATAATATTCCTAACGTTAGACACCGCTTCAGTCCGTAGACGAACATACGGACCTGCAGATACCTAAAACAAACCCCACTGTTCTTCGTATTGTTTACGTTTTTAGACTATTCCACAGCGTACGTAAACGGTCCGACTCTCCTGAGTCTTTAGCTGCGGACTACCTATGATGAATAACACACGCAATATACGTTCAGAAGATTATACTTTTACAAGGTTAAATAATACGAGTAGGGTTATAATACTTTTGAAAATTATTAGTCTGCCGGAAAGCTGGATACATATTTATTGAGACGAGATCCCTCCCGAGGCTAAGTTTTATTTACTGATAAATCGCTCTTCCAACATATTTCAATTTTCATTAACCGGACCAAAAATGCGCTTCCAGACAGTACCCTTACTTCTCAGCTTTTTGGGCTGTGCAGTTTCGACGACAATGCTAAAGTCGTCAGAGATGTGGACTTGTGGCACGTTGAGTCCCAGCGCCCAACAGGTTGCCCAACAGAAGCAAGATATGGCGCTTGAAAAACTCAAGCGTCGCGAATCACAGGCAGAAATCAACATTGACGTGTATGTGCATGTTGTCGCCAAATCTAAGAACGCATCCGATGGCTACCTGACCGTAAGTCAAACTCTCAATATATATTTGCTGTCTTAACGTCCACTTTATACATCACATCTCACTTGGGGTGGCTAATCTTTCCAAGAACCAAACAATCCACGCTCAACTGGATCAGGTCAATAAAGACTTTGCTCCTGCTCATATCTCCTTCACACCGAAGGGCATCGACAAAACCATTGCCAGCTGGAGTGATGGCTATGAGGGCGCTGAACAGGTGAAAGAATCCCTTCGCCTTCGCAAGGGTGATTTCAGCGCTCTGAATATCTATTTCTTGGGCCAACTGAGCGACGAGCTTATTGGATATGGCAGCTACCCCTGGATGAAAAACTACACAGACGACTTTCACCATGACGGATGTACCATTCGTCATGATACTGCCCCAGGTGGGACAAACAAAAAGTCGAATACTGGCAAAACCACAACCCATGAAATCGGCCATTGGCTTGGTCTCTTACATCCCTTTGATAATATGAAGAAGGCAGACAATCAGAGCTGCATTGGAATTGGTGACGGGATAGACGATACGCCGGCCATGGCTTCCAAGAGTGATGGTTGCCCTATTGGCCGTGACTCGTGTCCCGATCAGCCAGGCCTGGATCCGATTCACAATTACATGGATTACACCAATGAGTAAGAGCCATCCCCGATGGTTTAAGATGAATCATATGCTAAATACGACTGGCAGTGCGTGCAAAACGGAGTTCACACCTCGGCAAATTGAGCGCATGAGGGCTATGTGGTTTAAATATCGCGCGCCCCAGGATGCGATGAAAGGGCAAATCAAATAAACATGTACAGCTCTGGCAACATGTAGTGGTGGCAAAGGGGCAGGGGTCACAATAACAGCGATGTAATGGTGGCCTGTATCGCAGTGGGAGTACTTCTATTGGGGGGAAAATTGTTCAATAAGGAGGAAATTATATTGATCAAAGATGCTTCGCTCTAGAGGGATAATAAGTACTACCCGATGTTTTCTGTTTTACTGTAAGCCCGGCGCTAGTGTTAAAGGATAACTCTCTTGTGGCCTACGGAGGGGACATGGTGGCCCACTAGCTGGTATGCTTACCTGTTCTTTAGCCCTGGTGGCTATCACTCCAGGTCCCTTGAACGAAATATGAGCCTCGTCAAGGGAATAAGACGTATCGAGTTTCTCGGCATAAGGTGACGGCTGGCCACATCCCATCAGACACTCTTCAGCGCTGGCAATGGAGGCCAGAAAAGGTGCTGACCGAGTTGCCAGGCATGCGGTCGTGCCAGCGACGGGCGCTGCATCCAACGGGCTGCGGATCACCCTCCTCGTGCGCGCCGTCGGCTCGGGGGCTCTCTCGCAGTGGTAGATAATGTCATGAGGATCGAGTCCCAGGGCGGCAAGATTGTCAAGCATATTTTCAAAAAGCCTCTATGTCCTCTTGCAGGTGGTCGATGGTGTGGGTTACGCGGTATCGGGTTTTGGAAATGCAGTCGGACAAGCTAAGGGTTCCATCACTCACCGGGGTCACAAGCTGCGATCTTCTATGATGGGGTGAAGATGCATCTACTTGTATAAGTTGGATCAAAAACAGAAAACAGCATGATAAAATTTACAGATTTCGAAGAGGTCAAAGCAAGTAAGGCTCTAAGGGCCGAATATCACGACTCTTTCCCCGAGGTTTTGACCTCTTCGAACGCGGGCCTCGTTTCAAGATCCCCATTAGTTCGTGTCGAGGAGACCCGAAACAGGCCCACGTTGTGTACGCGCCACCGGTGTAAGGCAAACGAACATCACTACGGAGTAAGAGGCCGCCTATTTTGCACTGCGTAGGTTTTGGCTGACAACTCAGATGAGCAGAGAACTATTAAAGGCTCACTATTGCGGGCTCACTATTGGGATCATCTGCTCTTAGATCATTTAGATATTTGCCATTGTGCTTCACGATATACTTCCATCAATGACTCCATAGCTATAAACCATGAATCACCTTCCTTTTCATCCGATTCGGAACTATGTGCAAGCTCGCAAGCCCATGAACCATGTTCAGATCGAATCACTGGCTGCCGTACCTCGGTAACCCCCTAAGAGCTCGAGAGGTTGCTTGCTCTTCAGTTGTACCAAAATGATACCGATGTAGTTATTTTATGTATTCACTGCTGCTTTGCGCTGAATACGGACACTGAGCTCATTTCGCGCCATCTCGGCAAGAAGCACGGGTCAAAGGCATTGGAGTTTGACAATCGAGGAGTGGTCCATCAATGGTTGAATATGCTGCAAGGCAGCGTGGAAAACTAGGCCCTCGATTTCTTGATCTCTCGGTTATTGACCGAAAGGGCCGTGTTGAGTCGCTGCACACCTCGGAGCACATAGAATACTTTACATCCTCTCACGATCGGCATCATTCCATCTGAAAAGGCGGACTAGAGTCTGTGTTTTATACAAGTCGCCTCGTGGCAGTAGCGTATCGCTGCCGTGTGGTAGGCCAGTGTATACGCCACTCTACACTCCATTTCGACACGATGCTGATAATCTCAGTGGCAACGTCGAACTGTCACACTTCCGCTGCAAATGTGCGCTGTATCTGCAGCTATCGTTAGGTACGGGCTACCGCGGGCATTCATTGGAATCCGAGGCGATCTGTGACTTGCACCTTACTCGTTTCAAAAAATCTAAAAGCAGATGATCCCAAAGGTGAGCATTTGGTGGATTCCCAAACCTGCCACTTGTGATTTCGCCAAACCAGCAACTGATGCTAGTATGTTCACCTTTGATATATGCCACCACTCGGCAAGCAATCAGAATACGGACGAGGATGAGTCAAAGTAGTTTGCAGGCAAGGTCGATGAGCTGGTCAACTCGTTCAAACAGACCAACAGGTCCCTCAGACTGTTTATGTTATTTTGTCATCTCTACCGTCATATCCCGCTTGGGGCTCAATACTTGAAATACATGTCATTTATTTCTGAGAAAGATGCCCCCAGGAGCCTCCTCTCAGATTTCGATGGACTAGAGATAGACGAGGCGATCGGCGCCCTGAGATCCTACGCCTTTATCAATCAGCGTTTGAAGCATATCTCCGGGACGCACCCCGCTGCGCCGCCCTGGCAATGGTTATCGGCCAAGACCCACGCGCTTGCAAGCATTTTTATCACCATGGAACTCGACTTGTATTTCGTCGACGTCTTTCGGGTCATTAGCCGCATGGCCTTGATTCGATATGTTTCTGGATGAATCGGGCCATGCCACGCATTCGCCACGCGTCACGCAGGCATCGTAATTTCCATGCGCAGTTAGTGGCCGGGTTTAATTTGGAACGATTCCTTTCATGCCGACTGGTTCGTTTATTGAGGATTGCAACGCGTAGTCCGTATACGTCACGGACCCGCAGCCCCCTTGCTTGCTGGCCCGTGGCAGAGTGGAAACCCTCCTCAATGCGGCTATGCCCCAGTAGGACTATTATTAGCAAGAAGGCCCATCTTAGGGCTGGAGGGTCGCCCTGGACGGGTGGAAGATCTGTTGCAGAGCCTTAGCACGACTATGAAAGCGCCTTGAGTAGCTTCTCATGAACGACCAGCTTAGGGAAGGTAATTTCAAGCTGGCATGTTATTACTAAACGAAACACCGCCTCGAGCAATGAAGAGGCGCCTGCCGATTGGGAAATATCTCAGACGTCATGGACGCTGGCAACTAAAGGACATAGCGACTCGATGCTGTTCCACCCCGAGGGGCATGGTATTACGCGGCCGTGACGACCGCTCTGAGCGTGTTTAATCTCAAAACAGTGTCATCGATGATCAGCCTTATGCAATTGTAGCCTGATGCCCAAACGCAGGTACGAGAGTGTCGTACGGCAGCTCAGCCACACGAACCCTCCCGCAGAATCAGCCCTAAGTCACGTCAACCAGCCGCAAACTCGTCACCCTTGAGAACTGGAAATAGAAACAAGCTTAAGCAAGAACGCCCGCTCCGTGATGCAGATTGAGCCGACTGGACTTCTAAAGATGGTTCTATTAGTTAGGTAGTCACCGCTGTACATGCCTCTTCCGGTAAAGTCAGATATAAACAGGTTAGTATTTGTTAGTATCAATTGACATGTCGAGTATTTCGATTGCACTTGCGACCTTGCGACTCATGCCGTGTAGACTAGTGCACAATAATTTAGCACTCCCGAAACAGCTGTATGAACCAAGCACTGTGGTATCCCTAGGCCAGTCCCTGCTGAATCCACACTTGGTACCATATTGTCTGCCTCAAGTCTCTGTATGGTTACAACCTTGGGGAAGAAGTGGGAATAATTTGCCAGGGGGTTGACCGACAGAGGCGGTTGGGAGGCATGATGGGGCTTCCGCTGATCCTTTGACCAGCTTAAAATGAATCCATAGCTTTTATTATAAGTATTCTCTTGATTCCTCTTTAGATGAGCTGAATTCTGTAGCTGCAACACCGACCAGTCCAATCATCCACCAACAGGAACGATTAGGCGCTGCGCGACTCAACAAAGCCCCTTTTATCACAGGTCACTAGTATGACCGTGCCTTCGTTTTCTCATCTTGCCACCTTTGACTCCCTAATGGAGCTGGCATACCGCTTTGCGTTCTGTGCGGTTCACTATGTCGTTGGATCTGTCGTCTTTGACCTTGTGCATTGGGTAGCTCACCAGTCGCACCGGTCTCCATACGGTGCCCTTCGTTGGCTTGCGCGAGCGCACTCGATTCATCACCGATACTTTGACCGAAACTTGAAATACAACGAAGAATTTCGTGTACAGAACCTTCTCTGGCATTTACCACTGGAGTTGCTTTGCCAGGTTGCCGGAAGCACCCTCAGCTGGCTTGCCAGCCGACCCCTTATTCCAAGGCCAGGCCCGCTAGTGAGGCAGGAGCTGGTCTTGGTACTCATTATTCAGGTCGCACGGACCTGTGTTGTGGCTTGGAACTCGGGACACGACTCCAACCACATCTCCTACTCCAAACTGCCCAAGGACCCAAGCTTCGTGCTCGTTGGCCCCCAATATCACGCACTGCATCACATTGACCCTCAAAATTACTTCGGATCAATGACGCGTTTCGTGGATTGGGTGTTTGGCACCGCTGTGACATTTAAGGGTCGACGGGTGGCGATGACAGGCTCTGGTGGAGCTCTTGGCCAGGCTCTGGCCGATGAGCTCACGCTGGAGCGCGTGAAGCGTATCACACCGCTACGATTTGGCAAAGACTGGACTGTCGACAAGTACTCCAACCTGGAGCCAATCCTCGCCGATACCGATATTTTGATTCTTGCACACGGATCTAAAGACGATAACGAGGTTTTCCAAGCAAACTGCGGGTCTGTTATTGGCATAATAGAGCTTTTCAAGCGGTCCTGCACCCGGTCAAAACCAGATCTGCTGCCCGAAGTGTGGTATGTTGGCAGTGAAGCCGAGTTCCATGGCTCCTGGGAGAGTAACATGCAGCGCTACACCGAGTCGAAAAGGGCCTTTGTCCCATTTGCACGAGGATACTACAATGACAAGACGTTCGTATACCGTCACATTGTCCCGAGTGCATTTAAATCGCGAATGGGCCTGGGGCTTGTCTCGGCGCGTTGGGTCGCCCGAGTAGCGCTGTGGTGGATTCGTCGGGGGGCAAGATATGTCCCAGTCACATATACCGGCTTTGCGTTCGCAAATTTCTTTCGATTCTTGTACTGGGTCAAGCCTTGCGATGCATCGGCGTGATGGTGTCGGACTAAGCTGTCTAGGCGGCTCTTAAGAGCAATGAGTTAGAAGATACAGTAGATTAAGCCTAAAGGAAAACCCACGGACCGAAGCCGAAAAAGCGTCCGCATTTATTCTTAGACTCGAGGTTTCCAGACGAACAAGATAGTAGGAATAAGGGGCTAAAGTAGTATAGAAGAGGGCTATGTTCAAGTAGATAGATAGATAGGCGTATAAATTAAGCTACTACCAGGATTCGGGACTCCCTAATTACACTTTGGCGGCCGCATTCCTTCGCACAGAGAGCGTCGTCCGCAACCCCGGACACCCTACTAAGCAGGCCTTTTGCTAGTATATCGACCGTGTTCAAAGCGTAGTCTCTAGCCCGGCACTGAATGTACAGTAGCTGTAGCTGTAGCGTTGAGCAGTCCTGTATCCCAAAAAGTGATAGGTTGCGTTCATGCAATTGTTTCACAAGATCAGCTAACGGATCAGCAGACCATTGACTGATCGGCCCACTGACTAAATAGCCATCAGGCCACTGACCTCCGTAGCTAACCGGACCGGGCCGCCTAAGTCAACTCTATCTGACAGGAGCAGGTAGATGACCACATGTTACTAATCGCGTAGTTGATCATGTGACGAGCGCATTTATCAACACTCAATACTTCGTATGGTTACAAGCAATATTTCCTCACCTGTTTCTTCGCCCCTCATTTCCCAGTTCAATGTGGTATCCTTTTGAAACATTAATTACATGACATGTCGTACTTGTTGCTCATACAGGCAGTCTGAGTTGAGCACTCGGCTCAGGTTTTCCCTAAACTATTGTTCCTTTTTTTCCATGCAGAGTGCAAGCAACTCGTCAACAAAAGCAGATCCTCGCTGCTCGTTGTCGATCATAGCACCAAACTCCCCTGCCGCTGTCGCGGCATAGCCATTGTCAGGTAGAACTCTGCGGTCTGTTCGGTCTCTAACGGCCGCGACTTCGGAGCCCTGGCAGCGTGCATGTTGGACGGTTTCAACGGCATTAATCTCTTCGTTGTCTATATTCTTTGGTGGCGTAACGTTAGCAATCTTGAATCCCCCTACATTCGTGTCTGAAGAGACGCTCGAGGACACAAAGACTTACCTCGCGAACATGAACTACAATCTCTTGCGATACCATGATCCCGCCCAAAAGTTGATTGCTCCGTTGTTGTGTCTTGCTCTTCTGATCGACTGCATTCTCCCGAGAAACACTGATTGGGGACAGCTTCTGACCATCATTGAAAATGCTGTCGTCATCCGGATTCAGGGATGAGCCATGGTTTGAGACCACTCCTGAAAGTCGTTCTTGGCTCCTGGTGGAAAACTGTCCCGAGATTCCGGGGGCGCGACGACTACTTACGGCTTTGACGAGCTTAGCCAGTGCCTGTGACATGGAACTCTTACGAGTTTCTGGAGAAGTAGTGGGGGAGTGTGCTGCAGGTATATCGTGCATGGCGGATGACAACTCGCGGTGTACCAAGTGGGAGAACTCAAGGTGGTGTGGTGAGTCTTCGTACACGAGTTGCCGGACTTTAAAGAAGTTGAGCGGGCTAAAATCGTATTGCGAGGGCTGGAGGTTCGAGTGGATTGGGAGCACCAGCCGGAATGCTATAAGTGAGCACGTGGCCGGTCCGGAGTGTTCATCAAGCGTGGAGCAAGGCGCTTGAACAATCTTAGCAAGGAGTGTTGCATCGTCGAAGATTGCATGGTCCAGAGATTGTCTCAGCGTAGACACGGCATCTCGCAGATTGTTTGCGAACCGGCCTTCCTGTGCAGACAAAGTTTCAGTGGTGTCGAGCTTCCTCATGATGGCTGATAGAGTCTGGCCCCGGAGGCGGTCCAGGAATCTTAATTGCCATGGCTCGAGTCGCTCTAATGGTAGCGGAGCGGTCGGAAGTAGATTCTTCGCCTTTTTCTGCACCAATACGTCGAATCCGCAGTGATCCAACCGAGCGCGGACTGCGAAGAGTCCGAGATGTACTCCAGGAGCCATAATGGCGCTCTTCTCGCAATGAGCGGACATGCTGCGCAATCTTTTAGCAAGATCGGGGGTTTTGATCTGCATGCTCGAGCCAATGCTGCCAACAACCTGGTGGACCTCCGCAAACCGATAACCGGCGGCTTCAAGCTTCTCCATGTCGCGTCGGGAGCTCACGTGGCGTACAAGGAACATGAGACAACCACGGCCATATTCTTGGTGCATCGGAGCAAGCCCTTTCTCTGTCAAGTCGTTGAAAATGGACCTGTCCCTAGACCCCTTGCTGGGTGTAGAGGAGCGCCCCGTACGCGGACCATCGTCTTGTTCATCGTGCTGTAAGGCATCGTGTTTGGAGCTGTTGCCGGTTGTGAAAATTTCGTCCCACAAGAAGCCAGCGTGTGTAATTGTCTCCTTCATCCTGGACGCCAAAGCAAGAGCTGCAAGACAAAAAATCTCGCGGAGAATTGTGTCGTAATGTGGAATCAACGTGCCGTCTTCCCCGACAAGCTTGAGTCCTGTTCTTCCATTGTACTTTTGGTGTGACAAGCAAGCGATATGGTTCGCCATCTTGTCAGTGATCTTTTCGATGGTGGCCCAATTTCTAGACGCCCGGAACATCCAGTGAAAGAGTGGATGGGCTGTGCCAAAGACATCATTGTTGGACTGTAGAGATGCAGGTCAGCCTCCCTGCTGAGAGATATTGCAAGAGACGTCCACTCACCTTGGGCAAGAACGTGTCCGTGATGACCTCGCTTGGCAGGAAGCCTTCCTGGCTCACCATTATTCTTCCCCGGTCATCGAAAACAGCCGCAGCCAGGACAACCTGCTGCGACTTACTGGCATAGTCTCTTCTGACCCAACTGGAGTAGATTCCAATGGCCGTCATGACAACACCTGCCGCCACTGACTGTATCCTGTAATTAGATCACAGAGCCTTGCATATAAGCTTAGAGCTGAACTCACCAAACATATTACCACAATTATGGTCTCCTGGCGTGACATGCCTTTGCTGGGAGAGTACAAATGCAACAACCGGTAGCTTGTGCCAACAGCGGCGCACCAGTGCATCCCAGATACTGCTCCCGCGAGCACCATGGCGCACCCGAGCCTCTTCCACCACTCGTTCTTCCACGTAGCCTCAAACACAAAGAACAGGGCCAGTGCCGCCGTGCTGGCGAAAACCGCAATCAGCGCCGCGCCAACCACGTTGGCAATCTTGTAAGAGCTAGCATAATTGCTGATGGAAGCATCTGCAAGATAATGCATGCCGCAAATAGAGCCTCCGGCGAGTGAGCTTGATAATAAGATACGCCACCAGCGAGTTCGGCCGCTCATGTTACCGCTAACGCCGAGGAAGGCGAGAAGGAGTACCAGAATCGGAACGAATAGTGACAGGACTGTCAAGTTGGTCGAATAGGCGATTTGGAGTCGCTCCTCTCCGTCAAGTATATAGATTGCTCTGTTTCCGATGAAATGCTGAGGATCCATCACCGTTAGCACAGCCAGAAACAGCTCCGGGGAGGGCATTTCACGCACCATGGACCATATCGCAATGCCGCCCATAGACATAGCGGCGCCGAGTAGCAACAACCTATGCCATAACGCATCAGCTTTGGTGTCTCCATTCCTGCGCCCAGCATTCACGTACGTACAGGTTGTGTACACCCTTGTGGGACGTCCGCCGCCTGATCAGTTCCAGCGTCGACCATGTGCCTACGAGGCTGATGGCGTAGCTCAAGCAAACGAAGCCGGCATGGAACGAGAAAGGCACCAGCCGACCCGAGTACTCTTCTAGCAAGTCTTGTGCGTTGGACATTTTGAGGTGTAACCAATTCTCCGGATATTCGATAAAAGGAGGAGAAACGACCCACGACAGTTTCCATCCCGCAAGTATATCTATATTCTGCAACCCGTTAGAGAAGCCCTCCGTAGCGCTCAGAAGACACTGAGACCCATAGTGACAGTCCAATCACATCGTGTCGGAAGCGCACGGATCAAACACGAAGATTGAAGCGAACCAAGCGGCTGTCTGGACACCTCCATGCTTCAGCCCTTCGTCCGGGGCGAGTGCCGGACCCTGTCAACTCGACCTAGTGAAGGCAACGCTACAGGCGTGAAAACAATACCACTACTGTGCTGCAAATGGTTTCGCAATGGCTGAATGGAGTTGAAAAGATAAATGTTACGCTCAGCAGCTTGAATCGCCTTTGAGCGACAACAGAAGCTGTCAACGGCGTTTCTATCGAATACTGCATTCCTTAGAGACGTGTCATTTCGCATCGCACGTCTTTTGATCGCACACCTTTTGGTAGCATTGCCCGATGCTAAAATGTGTTATCTATTGGCTCCCTGCCCCTGCCCCTGCCCGAGCACGATGCTATAGGCGAGAGCTGAAAAGTAGTCGGTAGTAGGTAATGACTAGCTGCTGTGTTGCTCGAACGAAGAACTACTCCGCGCAACGGAGTATTACCTTAACTGGTGATTCGGATGGGACCGTGCGTTTTGTTCTATCTAAACCTCAGCGCCACTTGCTTGAACAGTACGAGTAATACTCCATAGCTCAGGTCAGTATGGGATTGGTGGAGGCTTGCAAAGGCTGCCCCGCACCAGGACATTTCGCAGGGATTCTGCAGTTTAACCCGTCGAGTTCGGAACCATCGCGATTGTGTGATGGGACGGGATTCGGTCTCCAGATCGGCAGATTTTCAAGGTCCGAGTCCGAATGGCCCACATCGCCATCTCCACATCGGCCGGGGTCAGGGGTAGCACCACCACCGAGTCTCCCGGCCCCTGGCAAAGACGTGATGCTGCTTGGCATTCCAGATGCAGAGGCGATATAATGAAACAAACGTTTTGTCTTGTTAGATGTTCATTTCCTATTCTCAATACAAGCGAAGCGGACATTCGATATCGTCATGTTGCATCAGAGACCACTCTTGTGACCGATCGCGCTTGATGGATCTAATCAGTGACAATAAGCTTCCGCCTCGATGAACCCACAGACCGCACGGCCGCTACTAGTACCCTATTGTTCGTCTCGTCTCCCTGTCGCATCGCTTCTTGGACCTCGAAACTACTCGTACACATAGAGATGGATCGAGTGTCATCCGGTTTATTGGACCGATGCATGGCGCACGGATGTTGGAGGTATGTACTCTGCCATCCAACAGGCAATTAAGGAGGTAGCCTAGCTTGGACTGTTATATGACACACATGCCGCCGTACGTGAGCCTAACTTATGTTCAGCCCCAATCTGCTCCCGGACCTGCTTGTCATTCAGCTCAACTTTTGAACATCTTTACGACTCCCCCCTCAATCTCTCGGCTGCAAACCTCACTGCCTTGAAACCCCCTAGTTACACGTCTCTCCTAACCACCAGCTTCGTTGTTAGCCACCATCGTTGAAGATGCGGATCTTGTTCCTCTGCACGGCCCACAACTCCCTGTCACAGCAGCTCTTCCTGGTTCTATCACAGAAGCACTCTGTTACAGTCGAATATGCACTCTCCGAAGCGAATATAATTGAAGCGGCCGAGTTGGCAAAGCCGCATCTCATCATCTGCCCCTTTCTCACTGCACGGGTGCCACAGCAGGTCTACGACTCATACCTAACCCTCATCGTTCACCCAGGGCCACCTGGTGATGCTGGGCCTAGCGCACTGGACTGGCTATTGATGGGCGACGATGGCACCGAAGCAGACAGCGATAGACTGCTCCAACATGATCACTTCAGCTCCGTGGGACGGACTCACTGGGGTGTGACTGTTCTCCAGGCCACTGGGGACTTGGACGCTGGGCAGGTTTGGGCTTTTGACCAGTTCAAAGTCGATATAAACGAGCCCTGCCTGACCAAGTCGAGCCTGTATCGTGGCCCAGTCACCCGAGCCGCCATATCGGCAACCCTTGCTGCCATCGAGAGGATTGAGACTGCTGCTACAGTCACTGCCACAGCCCACGGTGCCCCGTTGTCACCGCCGTTGTCCCCGGGGGTCGACGGGCGTTCCTCGATGATGGATATTAACCTTTACACGAATCTACTTGCGCTCGAGTCGTTTGCAGTGCTGTCCGTGTCCACGGCAGAGCCGTTCCGTGGAGGCCAAACACACAACCGCCCGCTTCTCAAAGCCACGCAGCGAGACTTTGATCCTAAGAGACATCCTGCAGCTGAAATCTCACGCCGGATCCGGAGCGGCGATTCGCAGCCGGGATGCCTCAGCGCAGTCTTTGGACCCAAGTTATATTTGTACGGCGGAATTATCGAAGATGCCATAACCAACAGCACTGCGCCGGGAAGTATAATTGCGATTCGGGACGAGGCTGTGTGCATCGCAACCTGCGACGACAAGGGTGTTTGGATCACACACGTTCGTCGCGTCAAGACCAAGGCCGACCCCGCGCTATGGCCAAAGGTCCCTGCTCTCTCAGGGCTTCAGCAAGTGTGCGGCTTCTTCGAGCCAACCGTGTTACCGACCCTTTCGCTCCCCATCGACGGCTGGTCTCGAGCACATGGCACTTTTCAGGAAATCTGGGTCGACTTCGTGGCCGACGACGCCAAACGAATTGCGTACCTTTACTTCGACTTCTACAACGGCGCCATGAGCACGAAGCAATGCCAGCGGCTTTTAAAGGCTCTCCAGTACATATTGTCAACCGCTGAGCAGCCAAACGAGGGCCAACCGCTCGTCGCCGTGGTGCTCATGGGCGGCCATTCATACTTCAGCAACGGCATTCACCTCAACGTCAACGAGGCGGCAGTTGACCCGGCCCTAGAGTCGTGGTACAACATCAACGCCATCAACGACGTGGTCGAGAGCCTTCTGCTCGACTTCCCCTCTCGTGGCATCGTGACCGTGGCCGGGGTGCGCGGGAACTGCGCGGCGGGTGGTGTTGCGCTCGCAGCAGCCTGCGACGTTGTTTTGGCTGGCCAAAATGTTGTTCTGAACCCGGCATATCGTGCGTTGGGTTTGCACGGGTCCGAGTTTCACAGCCTGAGCTATCCTGGTCGATGTGGCGTGGACGGGGCCGCCGCTGCTCTGCGATCCATGACGCCGTTGAGTGCCAGCAATGCCCACCGGATGGGACTGGTCGACGACGTAATTCAGGGCCACAGAGGGGCGCTAGATGCTGCAATTCGAAGTCACGTCGAAGCCATGTTCTCTTCCACCGGCGAACATCCTTGTAGGCTCAGGGTCGCTGAGTGGAAGCAGGGCGTCGACCTCACTCCCGCAGCTTTAGCTCATACGCGAGCGACGGAGCTGGCACAGATGGCCATGGACTTCTGGAGCCCGCGCTCTGAGCGTTACCATCTTCGGCGCCGCGACTTTGTGCGAAAGGCAAAGGCTTGCTCCACGCCCCTGCGGTTTGCATCGCATCGCAGAGAAGAGGGGATGCTAGACGAGGAGGAGCAGGACCAATTCGACTCAGTGGAGTCGTTTGCTGAGAAGTCGAGACAGCAGGTTAAACAAGAGTTGTCGGCAAAGGTGATGCACCTCATTCAGGATTTCTCCCAGGCGGATATTGACAGGACGGAGGGCGGCGCCTGTGGACAGGTTGATGCCGCCTGGGACACGTCCACCTTGCACGGAGCCTTGGGCGGAGAGCAGGGCGTTGAACGCCTTAAAGGCGGTGCCAAGACTTCTGCTGTCTCTGCCCCGATCTTCTCATGCTATTATGCACCTTAGCTTGTGGAACTGGCTTTTGAGTTATCTGCCTACGTGCACTGCTCTGTGCTTACACTGGATCGTTTTAGTGATACATAGTTGCTGATCAATGAACGTCATGCTTGACCCGCAATGCGTGTTGAGTTCTGTACCCGTAGAGTCCTGCTGTAAAAGTATTCACACCCACAGTACGAAGTTCTTCGTATTCGATGCTTGGGTTAAGCATGGAAGACGCATATCTGGCATTCCATCATGAACGAGGCGCTTTGGGCCAACACTCTTCAGGTCTTCATCAATAAGGACAGTGGACATGCTTGAAGACACATGGTCGGACAAGATGCAGCCGGGCGTGGGGAAAGTCACCTGCCTATTCGGCACTTGTTGGCTGGGCCTGGCTAGTCAACGATACCTAAGCGGTGGAAGCCTGAGCGTCCCCGCAGACACGATTCGGTGCATGCAAGGGTTAGACTCAAGTACCCTCGTATCACCATGGTTGGCGTTCCGGGCAGATCAAAGGCTACAACACGTGTCAACGGAGGGAAAGGGGGGTATGTGCCACTCCGTCACGCTTGAGCCAACGCCGACATCAATTCCGCGAGCTCTGATGAAGCTGCGTGGGCCCAGCGCATGCTATTATTTGCGCTAAGAGTGTATCCTCGTGCTTCTAATGCATTAAGGCTAGATTGCAATGCGGTGGCTACGCCCGCGATTTGTCTGGGTTACCAGGATAAAAAAACAAAGATGCAGAGGCGTATCAGTGCCCACCGTCCACCGTAAGCCAGTGGATCGGTCGAGGTCGCTCCGTGAGAATTGTGGTACCGACATGGGGGACTCGCAGCAACTACCGGCGCATCTAATGGGTGGTTAAGATTTGATCGAAACGTGCATAGAAGTGAGCGCGACGGAGCGCGGGCTTTTGGGAAAGTAAACGCCGCTCGAGCTGTAACCTTGCATGGCCTGAACGACCACAGAACCCGACAATAGTGGCTGGCATGGACAGGTTTCTGGTGTGCCAACCCGAACTATCGTATGCGAATTATTCTGCTATTTTTTTCTTGTCCATGACGCTTGCCTCCCAGTCATGATTAATGTCCCGATAGTCCTCAGGCCCATACGGGCTCCAAACCTCCGACAGGAACCCAGACTTCCTATGAGGGTCCAGACCCAGGTCGCGCTGCAACAAGTCAAGGTACGGGACGGCGTCGAATATAAATGACGGGGCTTTGTTCCCCCAATCAGTAGGGTAGCGCCATTTACCAAATCGGTTGTGCAGCACCGTCTCGTACCGGAGAGCCTGCATCGACGTCTCGTCCCCAACGGCCGAGGCTGGGTCGTTTTTCAGCAAGCCGGAGAAGTAGGCACTAATCCAAAGACCCTGCAGATGAGCGGTGAGTGTGTTGCTAAAGTTGCCAACCATTCCGGCAAAGGCCACATCACGAGGGCGCAAGAAGCGCTCGGATGGCGGGACGAGGAAATGGTACAACATGTGTGATGTGAGGCCGTTGTAGGGAGTCGCAGCATCTTCCCTGCCTGCGGTGATTCCCTTTTGCTCTGTAAGTGGGACATAGTTTTTGTTCCACACGGGCTGATTCCTCAAGCGTGGGAAGCGTGTCAGAATTTCATCATCGGCTTGCCCGTGGATTCCTCGCTGGTTTGCGAGGTCCCCAGGCGACGGCATCTCCTCTTGAAGATGCGGAATTCCAAGCTCCTTCTCGATTCCGAGTGGTAAAAGCTTCATGGGCGGAACCTGCTTCCAGCCAGTGTGTGCGAGAATGGCATCTGACTCGAACGCGGTCCCGTCCGAAAGATGTACCTTGCCAGGGCTCAGGTGCTCAATTTCACCGACGTGGATCTTGACTTGATCGGACTTGACGAGCTCAAAAAAGTCGGTGTCGTAGTTGAGGATGCTGAAACTGGTTCCCGTAAACATGGCTCCGATCCAAGGCTTCAGCTTGGCTGTTTCTGGGTGGGAGTCGTAGGCGTTGAGGGTGAGGACATCGTTGCCCAATATCTTCCAGAAGCAGTCCACGATGAAGCGCCCAATGGCAGTGCCGTGGAGGAAGTTTCGGGCTCCGGGGTACCCGTCAACATCACCCCATATGCAAGGGCTGAACCACGTCAGGAAGCGAGTGTCTGTGAATAAAAAGCGTCAGAAACCCATGCATGGAAGATGCTGCGGCACGGTACATACTTGCGAGCTTTTCAATCCACTTCTTCAGAGGCGTGACATGTGATGGTGCCATCCAACACGGTCCGTGACCAGAAGCTGTTACAAGTTAGCAAGACTATCTGCCTAACATTTAAGCACGACGGTGCGAAACCATACACCGGATGACCCAATCAACCTTGACGCCAGCTTTGGCGAATGAGTAGACAGCATCCCAGGCGAATTTTGTCGACCCGAAAACCGTGGCAGACTTCGCTGTCTGTAGTGTGTCTCTGTGCTGGAGGAAATGCTTGCCATGGAATATCCTGCCGCCAAATATTTCTTGGCCGTCGAAATGTGGCACAAATGCCTCCGATGTTAGGCCAGTCGCAATGATGAGCCGCCGCGCATATACCTTGGACTCTTCGCGCTTAGAGTTGGCAATCGTCAAGATCCAGCCACCCTGCTCTGCGCCTTGATGCTCAGCAGCCAGGACCTTTGTCTCCAGGTATACCAAGTCATCGATCCCGAAGTTGGCAGCGTATGCCTTAAGGTATGCATTTACGACCTTGCCTGGTATATGTTCTCCAGTCTTGATCTTGAATCGGTCGGTGTCCATTGGGAAGTCGGGAAACTCGTACGTGCCCAGAAGGTTGTTGCTCTTCAGGTCAGGATACAGGCGCTCGTCGGCCCATGTGCCGCCCAGCGAGGATTGGCTTTCGAATACCGCCATCGAGTCCTCTGGCCTGGTGCAGTGGTACTGCTTCGCGGCGCCTAGTCCGTACCACCCTGTCGAGTACTCATTAGCAAGCGTCTCGCACTCTGCATTTCAAATGCTGTCTTTATCGACCACGAGCGGGGAACAGAGGGGAAACCGTTACCTGCACCGACCACGACACAGTCCAGTGACTCCATCGTATCCTTTGCTGCCATTGCAAGACAATAGACTTGAGCCTCGCCCCCCTCACTCGTCAGAGTTCCCAAAGTCAAGAAGGTTTCAAGGCCTTGTTTGGCCAGTCGAACTCGGATGAGAGCATGCGGCTGTACGAGTAGTCATCAAGGCGCCAGAAAGCGATGGGACATCCGCTGTGTACTAGTAACGGGCCAAGGACCCCAGGCGCGGGTCCCTGTCCAATGTCCCCCCCTGTCTCACTTGGCGCTCTGCGGCGAGCATCCCGTCCCGGCTCATTTCCCGTTGTTACCACCCAGCACTACTCGTACAAGGGCTACGGTGTCACCTTTCATCGCTAGGTAGCTTCTCGGAACCACCCGCGAGTGGGTGTCTTCATTCTGCATTCTGTATGAGAAGAGACTAGAGACTACGGAGTACTCCGTACTTCGTCCTCGTACGAGTACTGCAATGATGCCCGGTACTTGTGTACGGGGCAATGAAGCTATGTGGACCTGTGTAAATAACATGGAGCCACCTTGCACGTGTCAGCAGGGGCCCTCTCGGGCCTGTCGCCTTTATTCTTTATGCTAATAACATGAAACCAGTAAGCCAAGTCAAACAGACAGCGGGTGAGGACAGATGAGGAGAAGAGCGACCGACCGTGGGGCGAAGTGACTAACTTATAACAGGCATGAACCCGGACATGATGGTCATTATTACTCAATACTCGTATTGAGCCGTGGGTTACTACATCGTACGTACGGAGTACGTAGGTTAACAAATCCACACGGCAACCTTCGTTCCAAGGGCGCCAGCACAAGTACCGAAATGCGTGCCCGCCGTTAGACTGCAAACCCGGCAAAACCACCATACATGGGTTGTCCCGGTCGCAAGAAATCAATCGGCTGCAGCAACGCCTGGAACCGTAAGCTTCTACCCAGCCCGTCTGGAGAAATGATCAGGGAATTTTCACCTGTCGGGTCTCGTTGATACGAATCGCTCCGCCTCTCAAGCATTTACGTTGAACATTGCTTAATGGGGCCTGCGAATTCCTGTTTAGCATCGTCAACTCTTGCCTAACGCTCGTGGCTGCACACCGACTTTCAGGTCGAGCTTTGCATGATGGCTACTGGTTCTCCAGCCAGCGACCCGACGACTGAAGCAGCCGCCGCCGCCGCTGCCCAGGCCGCGTTCCAAAAGTTTGCAACCGAGGCATGGACGCTTCTCGCGGTTAGCCTTCTCGTCACGATGCTAAGGACATACTCCCGAGTAAGGTCTGTGGGCTTCAGGGGCCTCAAGGCAGACGACTATCTTGTATGGGTGGGAGCGGTTGGTTGCCCAGATATACGAAGTACCAATTGTCGCCAATAGCCACTAATGAATTCTATCAAGATGTTCTACGCCATGGAGACGGGACTTGCATACTCTGTCGGAAATGTAGCCCATGGTTTGGCGAACAATGGCATGTCGGACGTCGAGCGATCTGCGCTGTCCCGCGACAGCGAGGAGTACCATCTCAGGTACGTTCAGTGGCTTCTTTCAACCACGATTCAGACTTGCCCTAACAGAGGTCTGTTCTACTCGGTGCAGGGTGATTGGCTCCAAAATCCAGCTCGCTGGGTGGTCCAGCTATTCAACGTTGCTCTGGGCGCTCAAGGGATCTCTGCTGTTCTTCTACATTCGGTTAACGGTATGAACCACCACGAGACAGTGGGCACTCCGAGAATTGATTCCTTACTCAGAGAACAGGCCGGTCTTGACAGACACTACCTGATCCGCATCTACATCGGCTTCGGCCTACTGATTGCGAGTTACGTTACCGTGATGGCAAACCTTTTTCTTGCATGCCGTCCCTTCCACCACTACTGGCAGATCAACCCAGATCCTGGCAGTCAGTATTGTCCACCATTCCAGTATAAATAATTTTGTGCTGACTGTTGCGATAATAGATGCGTGCCAGCCTGCTGTGTCAAACCAAGTCGTTTGGGTTTACTACGCCTTCAACGTTTTTACCGACTTATATCTCATATCCATTCCTGTCCCCATGCTGTGGAGAGTAACTCTCCGGCCTTGGAAGAAAATAGGCCTGATCACGTTATTCAGTGGGGGGTTGTTTGTCGTCATCTGCGCCACTCTTCGGTGTATCCTTATTGTTACTGTGAGTCTTGCCCCATTGAGCATGATCTCAGCACAGTTCTCTGATGTCAGATGTCATAGGATCCCATCAACGGCGCACTACTTGCCGGCTCATGGGCCGTCCGGGAGACATTTGTCGCTGTGGTCACGACCAACCTTCCCATGATATTCCCCCTGCTGAAGTTCTGGTTTAAAAAGGCATTTGGCTCTATATCCTCGCTCCGCTCGAGTCAAAAGCAGGAGGGAACGCCGATTGACTTTCAAACGTTTGGTGGTGGGAACGGGCAGGCCTGGCGCGGCCGCGGTCCTCCCACCGTAAACCCCCTCACTAATTTGACGTTTTGTGAGAGCGAAGAGCGGATGATGGATGATGCCAGGATGCAAGATCTAAATGTCTGGCGTGAGCAGTCTACCAAGAGCGCTATTCACAAGCAAGTCGATGTTGAAGTCACACACGAAACTCGACGGCTGGAAGTGGAGCGGAACCAAGTGCCAGCGGGCCAGGACCGCCGCAACAGCACTACGGTCACGGCTAGTTCCGCGAAGGCGGCCATGTGAGTATTGGCTAGCTCAAAGCTCCTTGGGTCAAGCCATTGCCTCATACTATTTGATATCAAGTCGCCATTTCAGCGGCTGGCTCAGGGACAATTTCTGATGGCGGCGGTGATGCGCGAAATACTGTCTGCGGGGAGTTTGGTTTACACGTTAGCTTGCAGTGCTTTTCTCCGATGCATCTCTTCACACTCTATCATACCATTCTGCCGCTACCATCACGATCATAGCGGCCGGCCAGTGGTTCGGACCCGTGGTCTTCACTGGCCATTGCGCACGTACCAACTAGCAACCCTCCAGATGTCGCAGGCCCGGCTGTCCTTCGCGATAAACCTCAGAAACCTCCATAATGCGATTGATTCGATTCGGTTGGTTTCGGGTTAAGACGAAGCACTTTTATGGGGCTTCATGCCTCTAGTGAAGGTACTGGGGAATTGGGCGGCAAGTAGAGTATGTCGCCATTTTCTAGACGATGATGTAGGCTTACTCTAGTGGGTCATCTATGGAAACGCGAAATCAAAACTTACAAGAAGGGCATTTAAAAGCGAGCCAGTGCCTCCGCAGTTTGAGCTTAGAATTGCGGCTGCCTCTTGATTTCAAGTCTGATCCCTGGTCGTGTATACAACAATGGCAAACTCGACAACCTTGGCTCCGATGGGGGGAGAGGCTGGCGATGCCTCGCCTGTTTCGACCTTTGCCAGCCCGCGGCCAGCCAAGCGTACATGGTACCGCACAACTCTATTCAACGCCTTTGTGATTGGTATTGTCGGGTTTCTGGCTCCCGGGCTCTGGAACGCCATGAACGCCCTGGGTGCCGGTGGTGCCCAGGAACCTTACCTTGTCAATGCCGCCAACGCCCTCGTTTTCGGACTTATGGGCTTCTTGTGTCTCTTCGGTGGTCCCATTGCGAACCGCATCGGCCTCGACTGGACCCTTTTTCTCGGCGCCGTGGGCTACCCTATCTACTCTGCTGGGCTTTATACGAACAACCGGTATGGCAATGTGTGGCTTGTTCTTGTCGGCGCTGCCGCCTGCGGCATCTCTGCTGGTCTCTTCTGGGCATCAGAAGGCGCCGTGGCGCTTGGGTATCCTGAACCCGACAAAAGAGGCAAATACATGAACATTTGGCTCTGGTTTCGCACGGGTGGACCTTTGCTAGGTGGTGCCATCGTCCTGGCCTTGAATCATAGCGCAGAGGCCAAGAAGAAGGGCAAAGTCGGGTCCCAGACATATCTTGTCTTCATCGCCCTTCAATGCCTCGCGGCCCCCGTTGCGCTCTTGTTGTCTCCACCGGAAAAGGTGCTGCGGCGGGATGGCAGCAAGGTCATTGTCAGAGCAGAGAAGAGCCTCAAAGCAGAGTTCAAAGCCCTGTGGACGGCGAGCATGAGGAGAGATATCTTGCTGCTGCTTCCTGTCTTCTGGGCTTCCTACTTCAACCAGTACAGCGGCAACTTCCAGACTTACTACTTTAGCGTTCGCGCTCGGGCGCTGATTGGCTTCGTCAGCAACTTCGGAACTCTCCTCTCGTCGCAGTTGATGAGCACGCTGCTCGACTACAAGGGTCTGAAAGTGAAGCGACGTATCGAGATCGGGTTCTGGTATGTCATCGTGTGGCACGTCATTGCCTGGGTCTATGGCTGGGTCGTTCAAGAGGAGTACACAGCCAATCCTCCAGCCTGGGATTGGGAGGATGCTGGCTTCGTGAAGGGCTTCTTCGTGCTTCTACTTTGGGACTTTGCTCGGCAGTCTCTGCAAAACTGGCTGTACTACCTCTTGGCCACGAAGACGGACAACATTTCTGAGTTGAGCCGATTCTCCGGCATTCTCCGAGGTCAGGAGAGCTTCTCACAGGCCATCAGCTTCGGCTTGAACACCAAGACATGGCACGGGGGTAGGGTCCCTCTGGCTATCAACACTATACTTCTTGGTAGGACTTTCTTTCCCCACCTTCCTGCGTTGCAATCTGAACAAATCCTGACCTCTTTCATAGGCGTTTCAGTGTTTCCAACTTGGTTGGCAGTCCGAGATCACGTTCCCGTCGAGACGCCCAAGTCTGGTCTCGCCTTGCAAGATAGTGACGATGACGCAGCGTTGGAGACATTGGCTCTGGAAAATAATGGCAAGGGCGGTGTGGCTGCTGCTTAGTCAAGCTGAGGAAATGTTGTCTGACATTTGCGATAGGCGAGATCCCAGGCCTCCCGCATCCTAAAGTCAGGGCGAACCTGAGACAATTGCAGCGGCAACACCACCTGCGAAGCTTTATTATACATACATACTTCTTACTTCCTTGTTTTGTAGTTATAGAAGAACTAAAAAGAAACGGTTGACTGAAGGAAGAATAATGATTTTGCGTATCGGCTTCCAATGGCGCCAGTGTCTGCCTTGGGCCGCTCGATTGGGCTTCACCGATGTCTCTGTAAAAATGATGTTCGGCAATCTCCTCCGTAGGCGCGTGAATAGTTCTTTCAGAATGGAAAGGGAAGGGGGGGGG
>JALHCC010000126.1:0-15759 GCA_024340765.1 Tolypocladium cylindrosporum | reverse complement strand
TTGATTTAGGATGTTATGGTTGTGTCTAGAAGGGTTGAGCTCTGCCAAAGTGGTGAAGGTGGCCCACTCGGTGTGATGGCCCACTCGCTATGCACCTACGTTAGTACGTATCTGGCACCCCTTTAAGCCTCAATTCGCAACTATTCGATAGCACGGAAGAGCCCTCTCTTCTAGAAATATTTAGGAGGCTATTAAGACATACGTTAATATAAGCTATGCTTGTTAATACCTCTACTTAATAGGATCACGCTTTACTAAAATGTAATAGCAAAACTTAATAGCAAAACTTAATAGCAAGGCGATAAGGTAAAAATAAAAGCAACCATATAAATAGAACTTTATACCTATCTAAATAATATGGCTCTAGTATAAGAGATAAGACGAGGATATAGGCTCTTAAAATTCCTCTAAGTCCGGTTTCTAATAGGCGTTTTGATACTAGAGAACGAACACACCAAAAACCGAGTGCAACGGGTGCCGTGTAAGTGGTGTAAGTGGTGCCTGCACAAGCAGATTTCTCACA
Organism: Tolypocladium cylindrosporum; assembly: GCA_024340765.1. Lineage (NCBI taxonomy): Eukaryota > Fungi > Ascomycota > Sordariomycetes > Hypocreales > Ophiocordycipitaceae > Tolypocladium > Tolypocladium cylindrosporum. The sequence goes on along the minus strand of JALHCC010000126.1, from coordinate 15,236 downwards.
TCGTGTAAGTCAAAGCAAAAGACAGCAAGTGGTAACAACGGCCAACTCTAGCAAATGGGGGAAAAACCAGGATTGTCATTACAAAGCTATCAAAGGTCATGAATGGATGGAGAACATGAGGGACCATCTGTTACAGAGGGTCCAGACGCCTCATTTATGCCTGACAGACCTCTAAGCCCCAGGCTGTTCCTCCACTATTTTTGTGTTTTCTGATTTTTCTGGCACGGGGCCAAAAAAAGCGTGTACTTCTATCGGACTTTGGCGTTACCTCACTTCGGATCCTGAACAACTTTTTGACAGGCAAAGTCATCGTGCTCCTTCTCAGAAGTTGAAAAGGCGCTTCAATCCAACCCTGTGTACCCATAGACTGTAGGATCTTCTCAAACGGCTGGCAAGACCCAAAGTCAATCAGCACCGGCTGCCCATCCTTGACCATGATGTTATATGGGTTGATGTCATTGTGAGCCAGTCCAAGCGAATGCAAATAGGCAACGGCCGAGTCGATGGCGTCGCAAAACTTGCCCTTGTCTAAGTGCGCGAACTCAGGCGTGTCGATGTACTGCTTCAGAGTTTGTTCGAGCCGCTCCAGCACGATCGCCGTGATTCGACCCCTCCGGGTGCGACAGCCGTAGTAATGCACGATGCTGGGATGAGGCGTCGCAGAGAGACGCTCCATGATGAGCGTCTCATTCAGGAGCTCCTTCGGGACAAAATCGGTGCCCTTCATGGACTCGTAGACCATAAGACCTGGCCGTTTCACGTACGCGGCTATGTCGTCACAATGCGTCGGCGCCAAGGTCAACTGTGCGTCTGGTGGAATTCGGGATAAAGCTCTTTGTCGTCGATGCGTTGGAGCGCCGCGTTGTATTTCTCAATTGTCATATCGCGCTTGCTTTTGGGCGACTCTCCGAAGTACACCACTTCATCATCGGTGACGAGGTAAAATGTTATGTACTTTGGCTCCTTTGTTGCTGCATCCCATGCTTCCACGATGGTCAGATCCCGAGGTGATAGCACCCGGGGCACGTCACGATCTTGCTCTGGCTTTTGAAAAGAGCCGTGGACTGAGGTCGGGAGAGACATGATCAAATTGAGATAATAAATGCGAGCAGGGTACGTTTTTCGTTATCCAAGGAAGATAGGGAACGTGGCATGAGTGAGAAGGGTTTGTCGTTTAGAAAGAGAGCTCCGGAGTCATACACTTCTAAGAGGAAGGGGCAAGTTGTGAGGCGTTGGTTCGAGGCTCCACTTTGGCTGACGTGGCCGGCGGGATTGGAACGTGAGGCTGGTACGGTGACCCAGGCCGCATAAACATGCCTGGACTACAGCTGAATATGAATCGCTAAAGAATTCGTGTTCCTTAATCCGCGCTCAATAAACCAGGAGAAAGCACTTATGTACTCTTCTTGAGCTCATGATACCGCCCAATCGACCTTTTCATGGCCTCTTCAAAGCTCATAGCTTTTCCAATGCTTCCTCAACCAACAGCGGCTCCCTAAGTCAACTCAAATTAGCAGATGGCGCCAGATATCAGAGGGAGATGCCTTGGCTTTCAATAGCCCTCTCCCGCCTTGCAGCGCGACTGTTCTCGATTCTATTCTGGTAATCTTCCCGGTTTCATGACAGCTGGGTTGTGGACATTAGTTGCAAGATGCAGCGTCTCGGTCGTGCGACCGCAGTCGCGCGACCTTTTGTGGCTTGCACCTGGAATTGTCCACCGAGTCGCCCTTCAGGGTGACGATGCCAACGTTGTTTGCCTCGATAAAGTACCCACACTCATCAGAGTGAACAACTCGTTAAACTTCCAAGGGCATTCTTTATACCGCTAATAAATAGGCCTGAAAAGCTCTTTACGATGCGGTCGCCAGAGCACGTACAAGATGTTAAAGCCGTAGTAGATGAAGTTCCTATTCTCCAAGGCCTAGCTGGGCGTCTTAAGATACGCGAGTAGTCGCTGAAAGCAAACAAGTCCGACCGCACATCATTAGAGCCGCAGTTCATGTAATACATGGCCGTCTGCTGCGTTGCCATGTCTTTTTGACCGTCTAGATGACATTGCACAAGACCTTTCCTGCTCTTATTCTTCCATCTTGTCGAACCAGATGTATCCTTCAAATCTATCCTCCAGCTGTAGTCCTACCTTAACAGCCCGATCTTCCTTGAGCACAAACTCTGCTTTAATGGGGTGCTCGTTATCCCCAAGGTCCATGCTCAGATGAGCAATATACTTCGTCTGCTGACAAACATGCTTGAAAGTGAGGGTGAACCCTAAAGATCTATCCATCGCATCGACAAAGAGGGAGCCATCTTTCTCTTGAATTTTGATTTCTCGATAGCCCGAGTTCCAATACTGTCCAGTGTATGTGCTGAGCGGCACGTCCTGCGGCTGGGACTCGTAAACGCCCGGACAATGCCGCAACAACTCCTCTTCCAACTCGGCGTTCTCGTCATAATCAGAGCCCTCGTCAGAATCCGATCCAGAGTCTGACCCCAAATCATAGCCGTTTATCTCAAGCGAATTTCCATTTTGAGACGCCTGAACTACCTTGTCGATCAATAAATAGGTGAGAATGCTCACCAGACTGTCCGCATTGTTCGAGTTGCTGAAGATTGCGCCTCCAAACTTGAGCTCCGGGATAAAGAAGTGGTTGCACTGGTAGCCAGACTCTCCTCCATAGTGCGAGATGAGTGTGTAGCCTCCGTAATGGCGAATATCCCATCCAAGGGCGTAGTATGTTAACTGTTCATCGCCCAAGTCTTCTGTTGGAGGGTCTTGCTGAATACGCCTCGTTGTGAGCCCGCTGAATATATCTTCCGTGATCGGTCCCTCGCGATTGAGCATTTCCCGGATCCACTTGGCATAGTCGTTGGCAGTCGAGATGATTTGCCCAGAGCCTTGTGCCTCAGGACTTTGGCGCCGCGGGTGGCAGGTTGCGTAAGTTTCTTGTGATAGAACGCAGGTCGCTTGGCTGCTTTGCCTTTGTGCCAAAAAGTGAAAATTCATGACTACGATGGAACTCTTAGTGACATACTCTTGCGGCTTTAACGGGGGGGTAGGCAATGCAGCTCTCACGGTGGCATGCCAGTCCTGTGGCAGAGGACGTCCTCCACGGTGACGCCTGCGTGATCTTTCCCCATGACGAAATCTTCAGGGAGAAGACTGGCCATACGTGTCTTGTACTGAACTTCTGGATACTTCTCGTTGTCAGCAACCAGTAACCCAACTGCTGCCGCCGTGAGAGACTTGGCTGCCGAGCCGACATAAATGGGCGTATCGGGGGTAAAGTCCCTTGGTGGCTCTAGCGATGCCTTGCCAAAGCCTTTTGAGGTGACTTTCCCGTCCTGAACGACGGCAATGGCAAGCCCTGTGACATGGTGATGACTGATGAGCTTTTGGACATAAATTGAGAAGTTCGTGGAGCTTAGAATTTCCATTATGGTAGCAGGAGCTGGGGCAAGCTTAGTTGGGAAGAATTAAAGTTGACGAGGTTGATCCAATTTGCTTGGGGGAGGTCCAGGTATAAGTAACTAGTCGACTTAAGCAATACATATGACTTGGTAAGTATTGCGCATATTTTTCCACTACTTCATCGTGTGATATGGCAAAATCCGAGCACGTGCTCAATGCCCGTCAGAAATATCCTGCAGGTTGACACGGCACGGCAATACATCATTGATCCGCAATGTACAACGCTGCACGGCTTGTATAACGCGTTCCACAATTATTTATGGCAGCTGCCAAGCCTCATGGCCGGCAATCCGGATCACAATGCCGTTTAAAATCGATTCACCGCAGTTGTCGTCCAATTAGACTCAAGATCAATCATCTGACTCAGCTTATAGCAGAAAATAGAATATACTTTGACGCCTGTCTTAGAAGAAAGCTGTAACATGGTAGCATTCAGCTGCTTATTCGATCGAGTCGGGCTTGCCATGTAGGCATTCCTGGTAGCCAGCCGCGCGGTCAGGTAATAGACTGCGTGTCTTATTCAGCCGCTGCAAAAATTGCGTGACATCGCCTTGCCGGCATGCCGACATGAGATCTTCAAGATCTTGGCAGCAGCTCCAACGCTCTAGATTGGCGAACCGGTTAACGCGGCATCTCCATTATGTCCTGACAACAAATGATCGCTAGTGAAGCAGTAGTGATTGCCTGCAAACTGCATTGCGTGATACCTGGCCTTTTTTAGACGTATATGGGTCTGGGTCTGGTTCCTACCAAGATCAGGACGTCAGCCCTGGGCAAGGAGTCGAATGCTGTCGCGTTATGTGGTTCCAATTCAGGGGTAAAACCAAGGAGCAAATCAAGGCTCAAACGCAGCGATCTGAGTCCCAATTCAATCTATTGACGTATTGCCTTGTTCTACTGTAGGTGAAATTCTTCCTACCTTATTTTCTAGTTGTCTCCGTGCCAGCCGGCCTTTTTCTTGCTTTTTCCTAGTCCTAGGGATCGGCAGCCCTAACCAACTACTCAGCAGATCATCTGGTTATTCAACTATATATCTAGTTAGCTTCCTAGTCGGTAGGCTGTTGACCTCCAGGACTTCCTTTTCCTTTTGGCACAAAGAGCCAGGTGACTAGAACGCCCACCACGCCACATATAGCGGCTATATTGAACGTCCACCGCATACCCAGGTGCTTCTGGATAGGCGTGAATGCCTGCATCCCAACTGCCGCCCCTGTCTTTCCAGTTGCAGCACTGAAACCGTAGCAGATGCCTCAGTCGCTAATCGCATGGCTCTCCGACGACAGTAAACCCAGCATGTCTCCTAGCCAGAGATTACCAAAGCTCTGCATCAGACCGTAGAAGACGACGAAGAGCGAGATGACCTTGGTACTCTTGTAGTACGCGCAGCCGACGATAAAAGTCGAATACGAGGTATCCTACGAAACCCAACATCATGACGATCTTTCGCCCGAGCCGGTCACAGAGGAATGCACCGAGGAACACACCTGAAATGGAAATGGCTCCAAGGAGTAGCTGCTACCCGGCCGAGCTCCGCAGAGTGTTGCCGGGGGTGTCAACGACGCTCGATATGATGGTGCCGGAGAAGACGCCATTGGGGAACGTGACAAAGTCGTAGAGGAACCAGGCATCACAGGTTCGATCAGAGTCTTCCAGTAGAACCGCAGCGCGAGACCGTATGGAACATGATGCTTGATGGCGCACCCACGATACAGCTTTGAGTTGAGCATCTTGAGGAAAAAGTAAAAGACTGTCAGGGGGAGTATGATGTCGATGGCGATACAAACACGCCACACTGTAGACATATTATTTTTTCCCACGGCCAATAAGACGATAAGGAAGACGGATACGGCCAGTGGCCCCCCGAATGAAAGAGGCAGGTTGGACACCAGGATGAAGATTGGGACTCGATATTTAGACGTGTGCTCGTTGGCTGCTTCCGAGACGGAGGTACTTGCCGCCGGATACTCGCCGCCTATAGCGGACAATTAGCATACCCAGTTTTTACAAACGACCAATATGCGGGTAGAGATTAGAGAAGAAGTTGGTACTTACCAGCACCAAATCCAACGACACCTCTAGAGATAATTAACATCCAAAACATGCCGTCGATAGTCACGCCGTCCTCGCAAGGGACCCGAGTACGAGTCTCCACAGGATATCAATCTCTACTTAGACCATCGCCTTCTCAGTTAACGATTGTTATTCTAGTCATGGCAAGTGCTGCCTAAAGTGAGCGTACACTAATGGATAAAACGAAACCCTACGAAGAGGACGATGAGCCCTGCAAGACTGAGGATGCCTAATTAGGCAAAGGCCGAGGCACGTGACTTCCGGGATCAGAGGCAGGATCAATTTGCCCTTACATCAGAACACAACGATCAAGCAAGTCAGTCAATAAGACGACAATCACATTATTAAGCCTCTGGTGATAACATCATTATCAAATTATCCTGTGACTATCTGATCTGCGACAGCCCGGGAGAGCCAGCTTTGAAGCACCACATACCACCTTTCTAGTCTAGTGCATGTTTGGGCGCCATGAAAAATGAACTCTTTATGACGTCTCGGCCGTGGACCTGTTTTTCACACCAACAGCAAGCAGTGTCGCCTCAATGCCGCGCAATACGACGTTCTTGTCACCTGGCCGACTGGCGCCTTTTGCTGGGGACCATGGCATCAATCTTGACCACAGGACTATTCGAGGCGCTATCCCTTTCTTCAATCCGACACAGGCCCGTCTAAGGGTGGACGAATTAGCGCAGAGACAACCCAAGCCGGAGACCCGGACAAAGGTATACTGGCGCTCCCGAGACAATCGAAAAGGTCAGTTTATGTATCGCACGGATCGTTTGGACTTATTGACGAATTAAATGAGACAAACAGGACGACATGCTCTCGTCGTCGACAGTTCAAACTTGCATCGTGCTGCTGCGCCGACAGCAACCTATGGTGCCGTACTCAAAGGGCTTCGCCGCATGTGCACAGAGTTCCCTTACTGGGACATCTCTTACCTAGTCTCCGTTTTCTTTTCCGTCGGATGCTCAGTCTTCATCGCCTGCGGTTTCTTTTCTTGGCTGCCGCTCGTGGCCCCCAGCTCCGAGTTTCCTGGTGAAGCCACGATTGCTGGCGGTATTACAGCATTCGTCGGCGCAACACTTTTCCAAATCGGCGCTATGCTTCTCGTAATAGAGGCCTGCAATGAGAACCAGACGGGATGTTTTGGGTGGGCCTTGAGTCAAGTAGCCCGTGGCAGCGAAGCGGCCAACGGATATGCTGAGAGCCGCAGAATCTTTGCCAAGGCAGCTCCGGAGAGTTGCAAGCACCACCACCAGCGCGGACGGAAGAAGGAACCCATGATGCAGCCACAGCCCGGACGAAAATGGGAATGGTGGCCCACCTGGTACGAATTGAAGACGCACTACATTTACGAGGTGGGATTTGTGGCGTCCATATCACTCACGCTTGGCGCTACCATATTCTACATTTCAGGTATCTGTGCACTCCCTGGCATCTACCAGAACATGAGCCTCAGTGTTGCTAGGGGCGTATACTGGTTGGCATATCTTCTCGGTGGAGTCATCTTTATATTTGCTTCAGTCTTGTATATGCTTGAGACGCAGCCTAACTGGTATACGCCAGCGCCTCGACTGCTGGGATGGCACATCGGGCTTTGGAACCTGGTTGGCTCAGTTGGCTGGACGCTGTCGGCATCTCTGGGGTACTGCACCAGCAGCGGATGCGAATACCAGACGGCGTTGACGCTTATTTGGGCATCGGTCGCCTTTCTCATTGGAAGCTTGCTGCAATGGTATGAGGCGCTCCATAAATATCCTGTAGAGACCGACAAGGGCAAACCGGCGCCATGAGCAGTGGCCTTTCCGGTGGTTGAGGCAGCAGAAATGTGCTATGGGAACAGTCGGGGCAATTTTGGAATGGGAGATGCCACTTAAAAGTCCCCTGTCTCACGCAGGTTGCTCGACCGCCCATATGATGTCGAGCGAGATGCCCACACATGTAATGCAGGTGAGAGCCTGCTGCTTATACACGGGTACAGAAAGCATTCGCAATTCTTATGCGGCTACGGAGAAATAAACACCCTTGACAGAGGTAGTGTAAAGGGGTCCAGACGAAATCAGATGAATATGGGGGCTTGCTTCCGTGTGAGCCTTAAGCTCACCTGAGCATCCGGAGGGAAGGGAGAAAGAACATCGTAGTGCTCAAGCCCCGAGTATAGACGCAGTATGCATACTACAGTCGGCGGTGATAAATGCGGGTGAGAAAGTATAGAGGAAAGCGGGATACTTTGAAGACACCGCACTCATCCCGAGGTTAATAAGAAGCCCAGCGCGCATGCCAGCCGAGGCCGAATACAATTCCGTTACAAGAAGGTTTCATCCTTACCAGCGGCACGTACTAGCGCGTCATACTCTGCTACAGCGTACGAAGTACTCGTACGAGTATTTCTCCTCTTTCTAGCGTGAAACTTTGGTAGATTTGGCATTACCCTACGTACCTAGAGGTAAACGTCCCATAACGCGTAGTGTCAACAAAAGCCTCTACAGCCAAATCCACATACAATTATTTCGTGCTATTCCTAATGGACTAGCAAGAGGACTAGCAAGAAGACCTTCCTACGGTTAATTAATTTAACGATGCTCTTTTTATACGGATTAATTACTATTAGCGCGAGTAGCTAGCTAATAACACCTGCCGGCCTAGTTAGTAACCGCAGCACGCAATTTACGTCTCTTAAGGTGCCCGGCCGCAAGCCTCAAGTTCGACTACTTCTATCTACGCCGTTATATTTTATTGAGGACGAAAGAACACACCAAAAGCCGAGTGCAACGGGTGCTGTGTAAGTCATTCAGTCGTGTAAGTCAGGTAGCCGTATAAGTCAGCCGGCCGTGTAAGCCACAGGCGTGTAAGTGGCACAAGCCGCGTCTAAGGTGCAAGTCATGCTAACCGCGTAGCAGGCACCGATGGGATAGTATCAACCCTAACCCTAACTACTTAGCATATTAAGGCTTTAAAGCTAGGTAGCCTCGGTAATAGAGCAGCCTACGTAAGCCCCTTACTAAGTATTGTGTTAAAAAGAAGGCGCCCGTAAAGATACATAAGGGCTATAATAAGCATAATATAGTAATTTATACTAGGCCGATTTGTTAGAACTTCTATTATAGTAAGATTTACTAGTAAATAGAAGTACTGTTAATAGCGCGGCGTCTTATTAGATACGACTGTCAGAGGTCCCCAGCGGATTAGGGAATCTACGGAGACTGTAATAAATACTACAAGAGTTATCACAGGCTTAGCTTAATCTCGGGTCTCTACGACAGTCACGGACTGGCGCAAGATCATGGAGGTAAAAGCTTGTCCCTTTCTACGAGCTAGATACTGTATCTACCTATATATAGGTAGAATACCACGTGCCGCGGCACGTGCGTTACGGGTGTTTAGACCTGTAACAACGACCCTAAAAAGTAACCCGCTTACTCCTTTCGCACTGCTACGGGGATTTTACGGTATGTCCTAGGGCTAGGTATAGGGTTTTAAATTACCTAACTTATATTTTACTAGTATATTTTAAAGCACTAACTTATTTTAATTATTAGCTACTAGCTAACGATTATTATAAGTACTAGGGCCAGAATAGCGCCTGCCTTTGACCTGAGTTATAAGTCCGTCTAGTTGTCTTAGGACACTAAAATCCCATGTGCTCTAGCAAGCCGACGAGGTGCGTTTCGGCCATGCATCTCAGGGCCATCCTCTGGCCCTCATCCTGGTTCATTTTCAAGAAGTCCTCATTCGTTAGCCGCCAGGGAAGTAGCGAGCCCAGCACCTCGTCCATGTCCGCAAGCTCCTCGATGCCTGAGATCGTGCTCGGTCGCTTGACTTGTAGCCGCTGTAGCTCGTGTTCCCACGCGAGGGCGAGCTCCCAGTCGACGCCTGGGCCGTTGGTAGAAGATCCCTGGGTGGGAAGCGGCGAGGGAAACTGGCCAGTAAGTTTCGCGTTGCGGATTGCGGCGGCCTCGTGGTCAGCGGACCAGCCGAGCAACCGGCCACCGTTAGTGGCGAAGGAGCGGAAGAACTCGTATCCTGGGTGCAGGATGCTAGCGAAGTCGTAATCAAGCAAGGCGGTGATGCGGCCTGTCGCGGGGTCGTAGAGAAGATTGTCAGGAGCTGCGTGTCTCGATGTCAGTACATCCGGTTCGAGAGACTTAGAGAGAGACTTACTGAAGTCAGCGTGTATGATTGCGCGCTCACGCTTCGACGTCAAATGGGAGAATTGTTTCGGCAGGCCACGCTCGATAAATGCATCGATACGGTCTCTGACCCCATTAGGTCGCCAACTTTGGAGATGCGGGTTCGCGCCGGCCTTAGCAAGAGCCGTCTCCAGACGGCATCTGTAAGAGTCCTCGAGTGAGGACCACGGCCCGGATCCGACGCTCGTCATGGGTGCGCTGGCAATGGCGCCGCTATCGTCGTACGTAACGCCGCCCCAGCCCTGGATACTATCGGGGAGTGAGTAGTCCTGCATCGCTTTAAGTAGCATAGCCATTTGCGCCAAGATTCGTTTCTTTTGGCCGAGGGACATGGTTTCGCCAAAGGGCTCCGCGAGATGTTCGCCGGGCATAAACCTGCAGGATCCAGCCGAAATGGTCGTGCCTGGCAGCGCCCCAGCCGAACACGCGCGGGACGACGTTAGGCTCAATGTGTCCGAGAGCCTGCGAGGCGAGAGAGAGTATGGCGACTTCGTTCTGCACGCGCGTCTCGGGATGCATGCCCTCGGCGTCCGGGTTGCTGAGCCGCAGGATCAAGCGCTTTGTATCTGTGGGGATAAGCACACAGCCCGGCTGATTTGTCTGTGTCTCATCGTGGCCATCACGAAGAATGGCGCCAGAGGGGAGCGAAAGGAGGTAGACAAAGTTGTTGTACTTGAAGGGGCAGTCAAGATCGTATTGGATCGGCGTGATGTTGGTCTGCTCCACGTCCTGCCATGTAAATGGTGGTTAGCATGGGTTCCGGAAGTAGGTGAGGCAAGTGGATATATGGGCGCGACGCCGTCGAGATTACAACTTCAATAGCCTCGCTCACCTTGGCAGAGAATCCCAGACAAAGTTGCAGTAGTCGCCGAATGTACTCGAGGCGCGAGCGAAAGTTGGTGTGATTGTGAGAAGAGGCTGCCATGCTGATAGCTGATTCAGTACTCTGAAAGTGGTGATCCTGTGAGATTTGCGGGCGCTGGAACGACGAGACTCTTGTGTGCAAGGTCTTGATTTCGAAGATGGGAAAGAACCTGCAGTCCGTGCGCTTGGCTCCCACATCCAAGAAGCGGGGAAAACATCATCACCAGCGAGTACGAAATTTTGAAACAACATTCACAGAACGAGCAAAATAAGCCTGCTCATGACTACAATGGCCTCCACGGATCGCAATGCTTCCCCTAGTGTTGATTTAACACCTGTGGAGGCCCGGATGTGGTCCACTTTTACGATCGCGTTAATACACTGCTCGAGGCGGGCCAGCCACATGTCAACTCCACGCAGTATAACGACTGAGCATAAACGCCTAACAACTAACACTACAGCTACGGACAAGTTATCAGGTTCGCCTGTTATCTCGACAAAGTTTGCAACGTCCTACGGCGACGAGCTGTTAGACAGAACGGCATGATCTTCTGCACGAAGGACGCACTTGACACCCGGCATGCTACGATCGATGCCAAACAATACTACAGATTACATACAGATTGGTCCCCTGTCGCCCATTTGGCGGAAAAGGATTGGTGCCTCTTCGAACCATGAAAAAGTCTGCGGACCTTTCGCGCAGAAGCTCTTACGCTCATATAACCAAGCATTCCCTCGATTCGGTACCACTTGCCCGACTCTGATGTGTCAGGTCTTCCCTACCTACGAAACTGCTGATGAGCATCACATGGTTAGATTTACATTCGTAAAATATTCAAAGAGCATTATCTGCAGCATTGATCTGGTAAAGTCTTGGCGACGCATTCACAATGTCTCTAGATCGACACATTGACAGTGTCCCCCTTTCGGCCCTTTCGGGATTAGTTTAGTACTCGTGCTCGAACAATCGGCACGGGAGCCCCGTCACTGTCCGATGGGATTTTCGCCGTAGTCAATCGGTATCAGTTTTCAAGTCATTGGTCCCCTTGTTCCTGGGCTTCGTCCTAGGCTTAATGCTATCTGCTGTTCTCACTCTTCAGATTACTCGTCGGGAGACGAGATCAAACTCGGATGTACGATGGGGTTCAAGCGCGTCATAGTATTGTGAGTCCTCGAGACTGAAACATCCCCTTATTCTTTGAACCTATCATGATTTCAAACCGAAGGATTTTCATATCTGAACTCTTTCGGATCGTTATTGACTGATGAGAATAAGCGCCCGTAATTAAAGAGGTCGACATGAGGTATTCAACCATTGCTTGCAATGGATCCTTCATGCAAGAAACAATGTATCGGCGCACTGGGTCACCCGAAGTGATGCGGTGTGGGCGTCGCTGGGCATTGACTGTACGTTCCACGCACTGAACCCCACCCCCGAATTATGAGAAGTTAGGGATCCACGGTGATCGTAGTAAGAGGCTGAGGAAGCGCGTGTGAACCAGAATATCTGTTTACTGACCTTTGTGACCAGATAGAGCCGCCGTTATCTCTGAAGAGGAAGGGAATGCGAGCGGACTCTTGAAACATCATGTACAGCGAGCGAAGAAGTATGGAGGCGGATACTTTGTGAACGTAGAGCCCGGGTCACCGGGTTTCGGCCGGCCATAACGATCCACTTCGGGCCACCAGCAGGGTTGATCCTAGCGTCGCAGACGACGACGGACCTCCACTTCGTCATGATGCCGCCCGGCACGATCCTGCTGACGCCAATGAGCGTCAAGATCCAGCGCCAACGGAAACGGCCGTGGCAACGCACCGACGTCAGCCGGAAGGGACTGCCGTGCACCGCAGCCTTTGCGTGCACGGACTACAAGGTGCAGGGCAGGTCGCTCGATCGGGTGGCGCTGCAGCTACGAGGGACGCGGACGTCGAACATTGACGGAAGGGTCGTGCCCGCGCAGTGCGATCCGTACAGCTTGTACGTGCAGCTGTCGCGCTGTCGCACGCTGGACGGCATCATGCTCGTGTCCAAGGTGCGGGAGAGGGACCTGGTGGGCAACCGGGTCCCCCAAGCCCAAGAGATGACGGCCGCGCAGAGCAGGCTAGAGGAGCTGAGCGGGAGGACGGTGGGGGAAGCGCTATGCTGGCTGGTCGACAGTTCCTGAACACAGGACAGGCATCGGCGAGCCGCTGGCCAATCACGCGGGGTGCGCGCCAGCGAATGAACGCCAGCCTGGGCGGTTTTCCCGTTTCCCGCCCAGCCAGTGTGGGCGAAGAAAGAAGGGGGAAAAAGCAAAAAAAGGCACAGAATACAGTCGCGAGAGGGAGGAATGGGAGGGGCGGCAAGGAGAGGGTGACTAGCGCCGCGGCCAATGAGGAGGCCGACCAAAGCTCCAAACTGCTCCAAAAGCGGACAGGGCTAACCGGATGGCGTCCCGGGCAAGAGGCGGACAGCCTGGACGGGCGTCACGTTGATAGTCCTCTCGGAAATTCGTGCCTCAAGGCACTTCGTTCCTTAAGGCAAGGCATGCATGTTACAAGTATCCGTCGAATAGCGAGCCAGGATTTGCTCGTGCCGATGGCCTTGGTCGCCATTTACGATCCAAATCTGGTCGCATCTGCATCAAGCCCCTCGTCGATGAAGAGAGGGAGTGGCAAGGGAAGGAAGGCAGAGGCTCGAGTGTTCCTAGGCCGTGGACACTGCGTGCGTCCAGTCGCAATAGAGCTGTGGAGTTTGCGCTGCTGAATTGCACAGCCACCGATTGATGAAAGGCAAACGCCCTTTAGGAAAGCTATCGGGAACGGCGACTGCTATAGCCTGCCAAATCCCAGTCCATGCATTTGCGAGTAAGTTGTTGTACGAGTAGCGGATTATCTCTGCACTGCCCCTAATACTATGGAAGAGTAAGGAGTCAAGGACTCTTTACTAACCCCACAACAACCGGTCCAAGCCCTAGAGGCTTTACATCCTTCGCATACGTTCAGCTCGCACTAGCGGTTGCACATTTGTCTGTGCGACGGAGAAATACACTGTCGATGCCCGATCTTGCCGCTCAAGTCTTGGCAGCACCTGGGATTCGACCGCCGGCTAAGCGCGTCATCCCGCAACAGGCTGGGTGCAAAGGGAGGGTCCGGGCCCTGGGGATCCCGATTCCGGGGTTACCCTGTCCTCTGTGCTCGTAGGGGCCGTGCCATTGCCACAGGTTTCGTCGTCACCGCACGCGTACGCGGCCCAGTCCGAGCGCGCGTGCCTCAAAATACGAAATGGCACAACGCCTGGACGCTGAACTCGGCGTCTCGCACCGTATTTCCGGTGCGAGGGTCCGCTCTTTGCCCCGCACGACGGATCACGCCCCACCTTACCCGTTGCCGCACTCCCGATCTTCCACCGATAAGCGTCCGCCGCCGATCATGTTTCAGTGGTCCTCAGCTACGAACTATACTTTCAGCTAACGTACCTACCGCGACAGTGGACTATTGTTTGATCTTTCGTGTAGCTTCGTGTCCCAAGCAGACCATAGTTGTTGCCTTGTTGAGCGCGGGCAATAGAGCCTCGAGTCCTTCATTATGTATATATATGCAAACATCGCCCACCAGAACGAGAAGCCTGGACCGTATCTCAATCGCGCTTGGATCTTGCCCTCTTCTTCTATCAGCTACTGCCATCTTCTTCTTCCGGTTTCCTTGCAAGATCCGTGACCTTTTCCTTCTTCGCAGAGTTAAAGTCATTCGCCATCTTTGACATACCTCTCACTTTTCTATATACTTTTTATACCTTCACTCACACTCGGTAAACGACATACATCTTGACAATGAAGAGCACCCTCGTCCTGTTAGCGGCTGCCGCTAGCCTTGAGCAGGCCACCGCTACTCTTGTGAGTCCCCAAACACTCATATTTAGACAACTACACGAAGACTGACTTTGTTTTTCTTCTAGTTCCACGGCGTCGGTTCTTATCCCAATACGTGCAATGCCCGGCAGAAAGCTGGCTGGGACTGGAGCGACCTGGCTGTCGGCAAAGTTAGCACCTACCATGGCTTCGATTTGAACGGCTGGACCTGTAAGAATTCGCTTTTTAAGCGCGGTGCTCTTAGGGGCCGTACCTTTGGCTTGCTCAGCAAGCTCATCAGCGGCATCTGTGGACAGGACGTCGCAAAGGCGCCCTCTATCTCCTGCGGAACGGGCTCTGGCATCGACGCCTTTTCTATCGATAACTTTCTTATCTCAACCGAGTTTGACTGCCTCATGGAGTTCCACTACGAGATGCCTAGCGGTGACATCTGCCAGACCTCTCAGGACTGCTCTAAGTCCGGCACAACCGTCACTAACACCAAGTGCGGTGGCGCCAAGAAGGTATCGTTCGTCTTCCCTAAGCAGCCCAATGTCGGGACCAAGACTAGCTGCCAGATCGGCATCCACAAAATCAACTGGAACTGCAACAAGAACCCGCACCCGTCCACCTCGATCGCGGTGACCACCCTCGGTCCTCATACCAGCCCCGTCCAGACTACCTCTGGCACTGGTGCCCCTACGACCGCCCCAGGCACTGACGCTCCTACGACTGCCCCTGGTACTCCTACGACCGCCCCTGGCACTGGTGCCCCTACGACCGCCACTGGTGCTCCTACAACCGCCCCAG
>JALHCC010001092.1:0-12988 GCA_024340765.1 Tolypocladium cylindrosporum | reverse complement strand
ACCTCGCCGCGGGCCGTCGCCGCGGCCTCGTCGAGCAGCGCGCGGAACGGCGCGCTGCGGGCGTGCAGCCCGTGGCCGATCTTGTTGACCGCGCGCGCCTTGTCGCGCACGAGCCGGCCGCGCGCGTCGAAGGCGTCCTCCTCGAGAAAGAAGCGCACCTTGTCGCCGCTGGACAGGAAGTAGTCGTCGCCGACGTGCGCCGACTTCTCGCCCGTGGAGAAGCGCGTGAGGGGGTGGTCGGCGAGCGAGAAGCCCGCGAGCAGGGCGTGCGTCTCGGCGAGCAGGCCCGCGACGGTGGAGGGCTGCAGGGCCGAGGGGATGATGAGGTAGCCGTCGCGGTGGAAGCTGGTGAGCTGCTCGGGGGTGAGGCCGGTGGCCATGGCTGGAGGGCGCAGCGGGATACGGGGTTGAAGTGGAAGCTTGGCGGTATGGTTTGCTTCGGGTTTGTATGTCTCTCGTGTATGTATCTGAGGTTTGTGCGTGAGAGAAGATGAGAAAACCCAAGTTGATGCTGAGTAGGCGGAGGACGCCGACGGTGATGTGAGGTGAGGGGAGGGGTGCTGCGATGATGGCGACTGCCCCGCCGATAATCCGGAGTACGGAGTCGCGGACCGGGTCGCATGTTGTGCTACCCCAGGTTCCAACTCGAGCGCATGGCATCCGATTGTGGAATCCCACACATATATCGTGCTTGAGTCGATTCTGCCTGTCATCTGCTGGAACCATGGCATGGTCGTGTACTACATCACCTCAGACCCGGTCTTGGCCAGAGAAGACTGGACAATAGCATATCAAGTAGAATAAAGAGGTCCTAAAGGTACCCGTTCAATCGTTCATTCGAACCATAGCGCTAAGCCCTATACAAGAGGGTATCGTAACTCCATTACAGCTCTGTTTCAAACGAGCCCAGCTCTTCAACAAGCGACCCCGTCCTTCAAGCGGGTAAAGCTTCTCCCAAAACGCCATTCCCTTATGCCGTGTATGATATTAAGAAGCGCACTAAGAGCAAACCAGAATAGCCGCGTGACCGTCATTCTGCTGCTCAGGCGTCGAGCGGATCCTCGAGGAACTCGTAGCCCTCCTCCGGAGGCAGCAGGTACGCCGAGACGGCCAGGCCCGCGGCGGCGAGGAGACACAGGGCGGCGCTGACGGTGCTGAGGTACCACGAGAAGTCGAGGTTCCACCCGGGGACGGTGAACTGGTCGTCGTTCTCAAAGAGGTAGGCCTGGGACGAGTCAGCAAACATGATCCTGCCAGCCATCCAGCACCAGGGAGCCGGGGACGCACCACAATCGAGATCATGACAAACTCGGCCACGGCCACCAGCGACAGCAATCCGCTCACAAACGGCCACCCCGTCTCGCGCTTGTACTTGCCGCCGCGCAGGATGACGGCGAAGCCCACCAGCCCCGCGAGGCACAGGATGGCCGCCAGCGAGGCCATGAAGCCGACGGTGCGCCACATGGAGCAGAAGTAGCGCTCCTCGCCCACCTGGCACAGCTCCGCGTAGGGGAAGTCGCGGCACGGCGGCGCGTCGAGGCTCGAGCAGCTCTTGTGCAGGCCGATGTGCTTCTCGAACGTCTCGCCCTGGGCCGTGGTGACCGAGTACGAGACCCAGTTGGGGGTGGCGATGGAGCCGACGATCATGGCGGTTGCTGGAGGGGGGGTGTCAGCTCAGGCTCCCCGTGCTTGCGCCGCTGCCGGCGACGACGACGACGACGTCATGGCGCCGCGCGGAGGGGCAAAACGTACCGGCCACGCAGGTCACCAGGGCCGCCGAGTAGACGGAGACTCGAGTCATGGCTGGGGCCGCTGCGCAGACGAGAGTGAAGACACGGTGTCGGGAAAAGAGAAGCAGATGGATGGGTGGTGTGAAGACGCAGGGAGGCGAGAAAGAGCTGCCTGGTGGGAGTTGGCTGGTGATAGCTGGCAGTTTCGAGGTGGCCTCCGAGCCCATCCCCGGGCTGGGACTAGCGCATGACTCCCGCTGTGGCACGGCGGGTCTGAGCCGAGTCGATCTGCTCCAACTGTTAGCGCGCCTGTACGAAGTACATCGCGCAAGCCAAGTTCTCGAGACATCGCGATATCCTTCACCGCCGGACCTGGAGGCCGTGCTATGCAAATGACGCAGGGCGATGTCGAGATGCGCGGGCCCCTCCTGCGCCCTCGGCGACCCAGGCCTGTCAACGGGGCCTGCGCATCTGCCGGCCAGCACGCACAGAATACCCGCGCACCATCACCGGGCCACTCGTCGCAGGCTGCCCGCCATGCGACTGCCCGTCGTGCCGCGTGACAGCGCAGGTGGGCCTATGGATCTGCGGCGCTGGCCTCGTTCGCAACCCGAATGGCACTCTGTTATCAGCTCAGGTCGCACCGGGATGCCACGAAATGCCATAATGGCGAGATGGGTTGCGGGAAGTGCGATTGCTCGCCAGCTGCCTGGAATGGCAGAGGGTTGGCAAGCAAAGCAGACACCCCGTGCCGACTGGCGTTGCTTAGAGACGGCGGTGGAGGCGAGGAGTCGAGGACCGGTGACATCAACGCCAACCCGGATTCATGGGTGCAGACGACTTGGTTTGTTCTCAACAATGCCATACTCCCTCGAACTCGAGACATCCGTCTAGTAAGATCAGGCTAAACCTCCGTACATTCAGTAGGTCCTCCGTCTCGGCCCCGGGCCCTCTCCCGAAGCCGGCGCTTTCCGTCCCGGTCTCCACACTGCCCGCTCCCCCGCTCCGTCATCGCATCAACGGCCTTCCCTCCGCCTCACGAACAACCTCCCACTTCCACCCAACAAACAATGCGCTCCCCCCTCCGTCCCCTCCTCCTCCTGCTGCGCCCGCAAACCCCTTCGACGAGCCCCCTCGCGCCCATCCTCCGCAGCCCCCTCGCCCGCAAGATGTCGTCGTCCACGCCAGCAGCCGTGCTCCAGCAGCCCGTCAAGCTCGCGTGCATCCAGCTCGCCTCGGGCGCCAACAAGCCCGCCAACCTCGCCCGCGCCGCGTCCCAGGTCGCGAGGGCGGCGCAGGGCGGCGCCAAGATCGTCGTCCTCCCCGAATGCTTCAACTCGCCCTACGGGTGCGCCTACTTCCCCGCCTACGCCGAGACGCTGCTCCCCTCGCCCCCGCCCGCCGACCAGGCGCCGTCCTTCCACGCGCTCTCGCGCATGGCCGCCGACAACGCCGTCTACCTCGTCGGCGGCTCCATCCCCGAGCGCGACCCGCACGACCGTTCCAAGTACTACAACACGAGCCTCGTCTTCGGGCCCGACGGCGCCCTGCTCGACTCCTTCCGCAAGGTGCACCTCTTCGACATCGACATCCCCGGCAAGATCACCTTCCGCGAGTCCGACGTCCTCAGCCCGGGCAACCGCCTCGCCCTCGTCCCGCTCCCCGGGTACGGCACCCTCGCCGTCGCCATCTGCTACGACGTGCGCTTCCCCGAGCTCGCCACCATCGCCGCCCGCAAGGGCGCCTTTGCCCTCGTCTACCCGGGCGCCTTCAACCTCACCACCGGTGCCCTGCACTGGGAGCTGCTCGCCCGCGCCCGCGCCATCGACAACCAGCTCTACGTCGCCGTGTGCAGCCCCGCGCGCGACATGACCGCGTCCTACACCGCCTGGGGCCACAGCATGATCGTCGACCCCATGGCAAAGGTGCTCGTCGAAGCCGACGAGACGGAGACCATCATCGAGGCCGAGCTCGATGGGGCCAATATCATCGAGGCGAGGAAGAATATCCCCCTAAATACCCAGCGCCGGTTCGACGTCTACCCGGATGTGAGCCAAGGAAAGATACAATTTGAAGAGCCAAGCTCCTGATGCCCCTCGTACATAAAGTCAGACCCTCCGGGGTAAAAGCAATATCTGTAGACATGTCTATAATTACGTATTGAACTAATCAGCCAGACCTGCTTTCAGGGATATGACGTGTCACCGGATCTGCACATGACAAAGGTATCGCAGCCGTTTCAAGCCCGTTTATTTTCCCATTCTAGCAGAGGGCTTGCAGCTGCTCCGCATGTGTCTCTATCAACAAGTTTTCATGAAGCCTTGACCAGAATGACGCAGGCCTCAAAACATGTCCTCCTTTTAGTATCCTTCACTCTCCCCCAAGCCTGCCCCCTATTGCAGGGCCTTCTTGGCAAAGGTCGGCAGGATGAAGCTGGCCTTGTGGAT
Source organism: Tolypocladium cylindrosporum (assembly GCA_024340765.1). NCBI lineage: Eukaryota > Fungi > Ascomycota > Sordariomycetes > Hypocreales > Ophiocordycipitaceae > Tolypocladium > Tolypocladium cylindrosporum. Next base: position 8,811 of record JALHCC010001092.1, on the reverse strand, counting down.
CTCGGCGTTGTAGTAGCGGCACTTCTGCTCCTCCTCCTCGGGCGTCCACCGGCGGAGAGGCACCTTGACGTCGCGGCTGGCGTCCTTGCAGCAGACCATGAAGCCGATCTGGCCCGAGGGGTAGGTGGGGATGGTGGTGTAGGCGTACTCGGCCACCGGGAAGATCTCCTTGCAGTCCTTCTTGAGCTGGGTGATGAGGGGCAGGTGCAGCCATTGGTTCTCAGCTGTGGTTCACGAGTCAGCCATGGGACGCGCCTCGTTCAGGCCTGGCGGGGATGAGCTAGGAGGGGAAGAGCACGACAAACAGCTCGACCGACAACAGCAGGTCGCGCGCGCGACTTCGTGCAACACGGGACTACCGGAAGCAGGGCTGTGGGAAAGCAGCACTAGCCTCGGGTAGTCCCTAGGATACGAGCGGTACAAACGAGGCGGCTCTGCGCCGATCCAGGTTCCCACACACTGTCGCTCCTAGGGACCCCTCTACTTTCCCCAAGAAAAACTGAGACATACAACCTTGGGTGGTAATAACGCCGCCCTCGCGGAGGGCGTCGTGGAGAAGCTGGAAGTAAGGCTTCTTGAAGAGGCTCTCGGCGGGGCCCTCGGGGTCGGACGAGTCGGTGATGATGACGTCGAAGGCGTTCTTGTACTCGTCGAGGAACTTGAAGCCGTCGCCGATGTGGACGGTGCTCTTGGCGTGGGTGAGGCCCGCGGCCATGCCGGGGAGGAACTGCTTGGACAGACGGATGACAGCCTAGAGGTAGTGTCTTAGCATCGCCGGCCAGAGACGACTGGGCGGATGGAGGCCCGTACCTCGTCAATGTCGCAGAGGATGGCCTGCTCAACGCAGTCGTGCTTGACAACCTCGCGGAGGACACCGCCGTCACCGCCGCCGATGACGAGGACCTTCTTGGGGTTGGGGTGCGAGTGCATGGCGAGGTGGGCAATCATCTCCTGGTAGGAGAACTCGTCGCGCTCGGTGCACTGGATGACATTGTCCAGGACGAGGACGGTGCCGTAGTCGGTGGACTTGAAGATGAGGACGTCCTGGTACTGGCTCTTCTCGTGGTGCAGGACCTTTTCGACCTTGAGGGTCATGGCCTGGCCTTTGGGCAGGGTATGAGTTTGGGGCTCTGACGGAGCTGGACGAAGAGGTGCTTACCGGGCCACATGTCCGAGATCTCTCGGAACCAGCCATCTGCATGCCGCGTTAGTATGGTATTCTATGTATGAATTGGCCTTGTAGGGTCGTGGGCGAGAGGTAACAGTCGACGTCAATGTCGATCTCACGGAGATTTTCACCCGACCACTGACAGGTCACGGCGCCGCCGTTCTGGCCGTCTCAGGTGCCATTGACAAAGTCGAGAGCCCACGACGACTTCAATGACACGATTCCACCGTCACAACGACAGATACAGCAGCACCAGCGGCCGTTCTCATCGACGCCGCCGCGTGACGTCGACTTGTTCCCTCGTCACGCATTGAGGGGCAACACGAAATACACACAGCGCGGGGTAACAGAAAAACTCGGCGGACTCACCCTTGATGGTGGGGTGCGTGATTTCAGACATGTTGCTGGAGGGTGAAGGCGAAGTCGAGAACGGAGCGCGCAGTCGGGGTATCACGAGCAATGGCGTTGGCGCGAGAGGCGGAATGGGTGAGTTGCCGTTGTTGATGTTGTTGTTGGAGGGCGGAAGAAGAAATGGATTCGTTGGCTGCAGCTTTTTCCCAGTTGACGTCGTCAGTGGGGAGAAAATTTTTGGCGGCGTCCGCGGGCACAGCAGCCTCCAGCTCCGATGCTGATGCCGAGACTCTGGCGCAGTTGGGCAGCAACCATGGAGAACGGTGCCTTTTCGATCGCTAAGACTCCACAGCCGGCCCTGTTTTCCCCTAAGACAGTACGGAGTACCATACATGTCGTCGGTCACCATGCATGCTGGTGTGCTGTTCCAGAGCTCAGTCTACAGTAGAGAGAAGTGACAAGTTGGCGAGGGGCAAACGCAGCCGGAACTAGTAGGCTATTGTGGCAACACACCGGGAGTGCTGCCAACAGTCAACAACATAAGGTGAACAGCGGAAAGGTGCAAGCATTCTCTGATGCCATGTGCCGCGCCTTTCTGCGGACGTACGGATCTGCAGCATCCAGCCCCAGATAAACGGCCATCGCAGCCGACAAACACGTGTGCCCCTTGCTTGGGCATCATAAGATGCTCCAGTCGGCAGGATGCAAGCTTGCCGAGCATCTGCTGAAGTTGCCGCCACCAAGTGGAGGTTCTCATATAATTGCCCAACTAGGCAATACTCATAGACGCCCGCGATGCCATGGAACCGACGAAAAGCCTCGACCTATTCCCCGGCTCGGTAGATCCATGGGCCACAGGTATTGTCCTTGAATCGCCATCGCATCCGTCCATGCGTCCAACACTCTGCCGGTGGTTTCTGAAACCAACCGGACACGCTGCAGCGTGGCCGCGACATTAGCTCGCGACTCCAACTGTTCTCCCAGATGCTAGGATGCTGCTCTCGGACTTTTCCTTAGCAGGCTGTCAACCCAGGGATCCTGTCTCGTCATATTACCTGCCTTCACCCCGCAGCCTGGCGGCAGGTCTGCAGGTCCGCAGGTCCGCAGGTCTACCGTCTCCCTCCCTTTGTGGCCGTCGGTGCCCCGTTCTGGAGGCGTCACCCAAGTGAAAAGTGGCTTCCAGTCCATGCGGTTCTCCCGCGGCAATGCTATGCAATCGTTGTCCCTGCCGCGTGGCTCGCGTGGCATTGCCAGTTCGACTGCTCCCGTCATCAGCTCGCACAATGCTGCAGCGCTGCATATATTAGTCGCTCATGGTGGCTGCCTGTCCCCCGTTGCAGGCTCCATTCGACCTTGCGGCATTAGGGATGGTGCTTGTTTGCGACGATGCGTGTGTGCGCGGAGGCGTATTCATAGAGCAGCCACTGGCGCCTCTGTCTGAACCACCGGCTGCAGCTGATGGCGATCCTGGCAGCGGACTCCCGCTGTCGACGTTGACATAAAGCAGCATTTTGCATGTCTAGCGCGCACATCTGCGGCCGCCGACGGCAAAGCCGAGCTGCCTTGGCATCCACCCAGCACTCCATGTCAATTGATCCTGAAAACGGTGGTCTTGCTTGGCGGACACCGTCGTGGTGTCTGTGTGTGTGACATGAGATAACATGAGGGCATCAGCAGTCGTCTGTACTCGTAACGAGAATATCCAATGTCACCTCATCGCGACCCGACTTTCGGGGAGTGCCTCTGCTCTTGCAATGGGGAGCTATCATTTATCGCATCACATGCGGTTCCGCAGCTAATATCAGCCGGCCTGTTTGTGACATGTGGTCCTCGAGAGCCACAGTGTTGAAACATGGCATTTGCAAGGGCATTGGAACGTATCGATGCTCGTGGTTGCGAAAGGCTTGGCCACTCCAAGTTCCGACAAAGAGTATCGGGCTTGATTCCTCTTGGTTGCTTGCAGGGTCGCATCGTATCGTGTTGTCACCGATCATCCCGCGCAGGCGTTGCCATGAGCGCGACGCCTGAATGCAACTGCAGACCAATGAACGCAATCCAGAATTGGCATTCTCGAAGTATTCGAAGACCACTCATCGGATGCATTAATTAGCGGCATGAAGACCGCAGCAAGCCACCCCCCTCGGCTACTATTACCAGGGGCTCATGGCAACAAGGAACAGTGGATGGAGAAGTGGCCCCATCGCATCGCGTAATGCCCAAAAAGACCACCCATTCTCATCCAGTCATGGAAGGGTTTACGGCCTTGCGACCGGAACCGGCACCGGGACCCGGGACCGGGTGGCCCACAGTGGCTGAATTGCTCCGTCTCTTGGCAACTCGTCGTCTGGTCGCCGCTTGGGGGGTCAGTGGTTCGCTGGCTCGTCCGAATTTGTCTTCCATAGATGCCGTACTCGTAAGGAGGCGTCGCCTCCATCGTGGGTGCCACGCGGCTTGGCCGCAAACGTCCGTCGCAGACATGCACGTTGGTGGCTTGTCCCCCCCCAATCATCCGCCCGGTGGTCGGAGTCCTAGCCGCAGGCCGGCATGGACACCGATGCCAGCACCGACCAGGTTACATTTTGGGAGCCAGAACATGCCGAGTCTAGTGCGCTGGCGCCATGTCAGAAGGTCTTTCTGTACAGGGGACGCACCATTTGACGCCTCCTCCACTGATGAATGGGAACTGTGGATGACCAGACGGCGTAAAACTGCGCAAAGAGAGGGTCTCCGCATCGTCGACGATGGGCGTGTTTGCTCGCTTCTCGACAGCTAATCGCCGTAACAGGAGCTGGACAGATAGCGCGGCGCCATCAGACACCTGGGAGCAAGCAAGCAAACAGGCAGGGAGGTCGTGGGTCTCCTGTCTCCCCTTTCGTCAGTGCGGCCACGAGAACCCTTGGATTGACGGCGGGCGGGAGGCTCCCGAGCGGACCAGGCTGGTCAGCGATGCATCCGTGCGTGCGTGTGTCTGTCCCGGACTCGAGACATGTTCGTACTCGTCGTACTCTGGCGAAGGCTTGCGAGTAGTAATTTGTACGGAGTACCGATTCGATGCCCCGAAGCCCTCGCGCACGTGTCTCCATCGTGTCCACGGGCAGCAAGGTTGGCATGCAAGAGAAGCGGGCTGAAGCTTAAGAGAGGCGAGATGTGCGTCCGATGTGACGTGCCGAGGTGGACGCGAAGGCACTCGGCCCTAGGTGTCATGATGGCCGACCCGATGGAAGTCTCGCGAGGGTATCGCCGCTGCTTTCATCTGCCCGAAGCTACCTGAAGAGGACCATCAGACCAGCCACTGCAACTGGGGACCCCGCTGCCTGCCGTTCTCGCCGCCTTCGTCCGTCTGAATCCTGAATCTGCAATCCATGCAGTAACCGAAACCACATCCCTCCTCCGCCACGGCTCAAAAGCGTGGGCTCCGACGCCCCTATATTACCTCGAGGCTTGCCCCCAGTCTCTGTGCAGCAGATGAGCTGCTGGAGCCCCTCAGCCCACCACCATCTCCTCCCACGTCACCCCCGTCACCCCCGTCACCCCGTCCAGCGCCCGCGACCCCTGCGGCCGACTCCTGCGACCCATCCAGGCACCCATGCTAGCACCTGGAGGTGCAGCAGCAGCGAAAGGACAAGAGACGAGGCCCCAAAAATCATCATAAAGGATCCTCCGTTACCACGTTCCCTGCCCCGGTGGCAATTGCGACGACGAGGGGGATATTTTCTTCTTTTGCGTCCTGTCTGCCTCCTCTTGTCCCGTGGTTGGCTGATTACGCTATCTATACCTATCTTCCTTGCCTGGCGTGCTGCTGCCAACGAGGCTTTGTTTGGGTTTGGAGAGGCGTCTTTTGCTCTCCCCACGACTCGACGTGGCTCGACACGACACTTCACTCTCTCTAATCACCACCGATCCCGCGACACAGCGAGCGCATTTCAAATCTGAGCACTGCAGTCAGTCGAAGCGGACGGACGAGAAAGGGGACCTGAGAACTGGAGGACCCGACCCTCGCGGCACAGCGCACGCATCCCTCGCCTTGCGCCACTTGACCCCGACATCGCATTCTGCCTCGCGACCTGTTCGGCCGCGACGCTGGCTCAACCGCCATCCACCATGTGTTTCGGCAGCCGCGACAAGACCAACGGCGGCGCCGCCCGCTCGCGCGACATCGACCGGGTCATCCGCCAGGATGAGAAGCGCATGTCCAAGGAAGTGAAGCTGCTCCTTCTAGGTAAGCTCTACAGCTGCAGCCCCGCCATGTCCAACGCGACCAACAACCCGCCCGCGAACACCTCATGCTGTGTAACCGCGCCCTCTAGTACCAATGGTAGAAACGCTGACATGCCATGCGCCCAACAGGAGCCGGAGAGTCGGGAAAGTCCACCATTCTCAAGCAGATGAAGCTCATTTACTCCCAAGGCTTCAACAAGCAGGAGAGGCTAGAGTGGAAGCCCGTCATCTTTAGCAACATTGTCCAGTCGTTCCGCACCATCCACGAGGCCATGACCGAGCTGGATTACCAGTTTGACAACCCGGACAACGAGGTGAGCTTCTCCTCCTGCCGCCAGTTGCGCTCTTGGCCTCCTGTGCCATTTCCGCCTCCCCTGTGACAGCGGCCCCATGGAGCATGCATGGCCCACCAGACATGGGGACCCCAGGCTGACTCGTCCGACTTCTGCAGAAACACATGGCCCATATTCTCGTGGAGAACGAGATCGGCCTCGAAGAGAAGCTGCCTCAGGATTATTTTGAGCCAATCAAGGCGCTGTGGCAGGATAGCGGCGTCAAAGCAGCGATTGCAAAAGGCAACGAGTATGCGCTGCATGACAACCTGGCATAGTAAGTATCTGTTTGCCGGTTTTGCACCCATCTCGGATGACAGCTGACTCGGTGGATACAGCTTCATTGACGACATGGACCGTATCTGGGCCGACGGATACGTTCCCAACAACCAGGACCTTCTCCGCTCCCGATTAAGGACTACAGGCATCACCGAGAGCGAATTCGACCTAGGCCAATTAACGTACCGGATGTTTGACGTGGGCGGCCAGAGATCGGAACGGAAGAAGTGGATCCACTGTTTCGAGAATGTAAACTGTCTGTTGTTCCTCGTTGCCATCAGTGGCTATGACCAATGCCTGGTAGAGGACAAGGATGGGGTAAGGCAACATGAACGAAACTGGCCCTCAATTGAAGTGCTGTGAGCTGACCGTGAGCTGCAGAACCAAATGAACGAGGCCCTGATGCTCTGGGAGTCCATCGCCAACTCGCACTGGTTCACGAAGTCGGCCATGATCCTCTTCCTCAACAAGATGGATCTCTTCAGGGAGAAGCTCCCACACAGCCCCATCACCAAGTATGGATTCACCGACTACCACGGGCCCGCCGACGATTACAAGTCAGCCAGCAAGTACTTCCTCGACAAGTTCCGCGCGCTGAGCAGGAATCCCGAGAAGGAGATTTACGGACACTTTACCAACGCCACGGACACCAACCTGCTCAAGATTACCATGGGCTCTGTGCAGGACATGATTATCCAGCGCAACCTGAAACAACTCATCCTGTGAGCACCACGATTGCTCGGACCGATTCTTGGCCGTTTCACTACTCACCTTTCCGCAGAGATGGATAAGTATATATATTTTCTCATGTCGACACCATCACTCATGGGAGCAACAAATAAGCTCCCCACGGCTTCACGCACTCGCTTCGCCCGATTACACCGAAAGCTGCAACATATCCGACACGCCGCACTCCTTGGTTTAAGCATGTATGATGATATGGACCACGGCCGGACTTCTTTTCTCTTTCTCTGTTGTTTATTTCGCATCTTGGGCTTTCGATATCAAAGCAGTGGGGGACGTACGAGTCCTCAGTCAGAGCCGGTATGCCATTCACTCCTGCCACAGGGAGAAGTCGAGAAGATGAAGCTCGCGAGATGTACCCTTGCTGAGGGCCATCGGGGTTTCAGGGGTTGAAGATGAACGGAAGTGAGGGGTGAAAGTGAAGGCAATCATGCAGTTGGATGATCTGGAAGAATGAATAATGGGGCAGCTGATTTGCGAATGATACCCTGGCCCCTTGAGTTGGGCGGGCCTGTCTGCGTTGCAGGCAGCGTTGAGGGAGACATGTTTGATGGATGTAAGAGGCAGGATACGACTAGACGAAAGCACATATGGAAAAAAATATAGCGAAATTGAAGGCGTGCCACCCTCGAATTTCGAACGGGACTTAGTTTGGCGCCGAATGGTGGTTCCCGGCCAGCCACTTCGGTACATTAACGTACGCACCCACTCGACACGACTGTGGGAGACATATGGACGCCCACAGTTCCACCGTACGGGACGAAACAAATAGTGTCTGACTCTTCGAAGGGGGGTGAATTGCGCGCTGTAATTACAAATCGTGGTGTGCTGTAGTTGTTGGGGGAGCCAGCGGGTTCGGCGGTGGTTGCACCGAAAGAACACGATTTGGGTGAGATGCTTCGTTGGAGACAGGGAGTGATACGACAATCCAATTTGAAACGGAATGCTCTGTCTACAGAAACGGGCTCCGTTCAAATAGGGGCTCACGATGTGAGCTACTGACCTGCGGCAAAGGACCTATCAGGTCCGGAACTATCACATCGCCCTCAGCCCTTTAATGGACGACAATAATTTTGTGAGGCAGAGAGGTAACTGTAGGTAAAATTAGACTCCCAATCACAATCTCATCCAACTGGATGATCACGCACTTCTACCGGGCTTCAGGGGACCAATCGCGGCGGCAGGGCCAAACCACGCGAGTACTGGAACTTGATCACTATTCTTGCGCCGAATGAGAATGACGGGATCGAGGATTGTGATGTGTAAAATCTCTTTGACAAATATCTTCCTACACGGGAGCTCAACAGCTTGGATAACCGTCATGATCTAAGTAGAATGCTCGAAGCATGGGTTCGACACTGTAAGTGGATATACATCATCGTGACTTGTTTCAGCATTTGTTTCGAGGTGTAGTTTTATGTGAATAGAGATGGGGAAGGACTCGTCGAGGGGCCAGCTAAGGTTCCAAGGCAATCACTGCTCCCGAACGACTGTACATGATCCCAATGCCAGATACAGATACACAAAGTGCTTCCTCCATGGACTGGAAGGATTATAAGCCTGTTGTACGGTGAAGCTGGTACATACGGCCATATCCACATGACAACACTGGGTCCCGTCAAGGTCTTGTCTGGAGTTCAATGCCTGCACTTTTTGGCGCCGTGTGCCTCCACATTTGGAGTCGTGGAACTCCGTTTTTGGAGGACAACGAACCACGCG